>CM041811.1:30545980-30701970 GCA_023376895.1 Aspiorhynchus laticeps
ATTGTGCTGAGGGATTTATAACAGTACCACTGTTGTTATCAGTCATGTTATAGGGGTTATGGGGAGTTAGATTAACTGGTTATTGAACAGGTTATTGAGGTCTGAGTTCTGTTTTTGTCTTTGAATGTGAAGTATATAATAATATATTGTTTTAATTACTATAATTTAATCATAATCTACAGGGATTTTATATTGAAATGCAGTGCGCATGAATTTTACCCTCACATTTGACCTTCATAGCTGGTTGTGATTTAACCGATGTACTGTAAATTAAGTCTGACCACTAACCTAACCTTCTCCTATTTGGTATTTGCACTTTTCTCTTTAGATCACAATATGCAGTATTTGTTGTATTTATTTGTTTGCTTGGGGTGAGAAGAAGAGGATGACATGAGTAACCCTGCAGTGAACTTCACCACACATGAAGCATGCCCCAACCTCACAACATCTGAATTTTATGAAATTGGCATCCTAGAATTGTATGTTTTTGGCTTCAGTTTCATGATTGGTCTACCTACAAATGCCTATGTGATCTGGCTCATCATCACAGGAAGAGGAATTGTAGTTCCATCAGAGTTCTTTATCCTTAATCTTTCTGTTTGTGGGCTCTTTTTCTCTGTAAACTCTTTGCTCTTTTTTTTAACAAAATGGTTTCTGTTTCCAAGTCTACTAGCATCATCCCAGTTTTTTCTAGGATTTGTCATCACTGGTTCTCCACTGTTTCAGTGTCTGATCTGTGTTGAGCGTTACCTGGCAGTGGTTCATCCTGTAACCTTTCTGAAGTACAAACCTCTCAGATATAGAGTGATCTGCTGCTCTGCGGCTTGGATCATTATACTTGGATCCTGTTTAATCTGCATGTTTAGTTTTCTCTTATTTACCGTTTTTATGTATTTGTGGTTCATCTCGCTGCAGTGTCTGCTCTTGCTCTCTATCCAGTTGTTCTGCTGTGTGGCTGTTCTCAGAGCTCTGAAGCAGTCAGGACCAGGACAGAGAAAGAGAGAGAGAAACAAGGAAAACCACACGAAAAGAAGAGCATTTTATCTCATTCTAATAACTACCGTGAACACCGTTATCACATATGTTCCATTTACTGTAACTGGACTGGTATCTGCTCTGACAGAGCAGCCTTTACAGATTCTCTGGTCATTTAGTTGTATTTGTTTTACACTGGCTAATTTTGTACCACCAATTCTTTTTCTGCACCGAATAGGAAATCTCTTCTGCCTCCGCATCTGTAACATGATAAGTTAATTATTTCTTGCATCATTATCCACTTCATGGATAATGAAAGTGACTCATGAAATCAGGATCCATCATCCGGGCTCTTGCACATTTGAGCACCATTATGTCAATAACCACAACATGTAATAAATTTAAATTTGTTTAACGGTGTAGGAAAATAGCAAGCTCTCTTGTTTCTTACTGACTGAACATTTTTGAAATGCATTTGTGTGTAAGATTCACATGCCTCCATTCACGTTGACTAGGACAATTTGAAGACTGACCAGCACTTATGACTGTTTTAAGAATTCAGCTGATAAAAATGTGATTTAGATCAAGGCTGTATATTTCTGAATATTTTAAAACAAATGTTTTAAGGGGTGTGCACTAAAGATATTGTATGTATGCTAATCTGTTGGAATCAGTCAGAAGTGTGTCAAAACTAAACGAAAAGCCCTCTGTTCCTTTTTGTAGTTTTAATATAGCAAATATGCCTTGTATAATTCATAACATTGTGTAGTATTTTTCATCACAATCTTTGTTTATAATAAAGCTAATGTATGATTCATCTCAGTGAGGCAGTTTTTTTAACATATGCACTATAAAGATTTGTTTACTGAACGTCTCTGCAGGTTACATAAAAAAGAATGCGCTTTGTTATTTACATAATGTTTATTGTATAATTTCTTTAACAGTATATTATATCGTATGCATAATCATGTATTCATTATTAGGTTTTTACACAAAATCATTATTATACCCTTACATCCTTACAGTCAGCAAATTCAAAATGGCTTAATTTATTTTCAAATTAATTAGATTATTTTTTTCCTATAGGATTTGCATATGGTTTTAATAAAAAAAAGTGTCTTGTTCAATCCATAAAATAATTCAATTTGCATTACAACTGATTAATTTGAGTGGCTTGATTCTTTTGAACCAGTCAATGATTCATTTAGTTAATTATTCAGTTTTTCAAAAAGACTATTTTTGCAGGTTATTTCATTGCACTAGTAGGGGGTGAAAAGTGACTTTTGCGCAATTCAGCCACTGAATCATTCACTCGTTTTGTCTTTTTTTATGATATTTTTTTTTAATGAAGCACTTCATTGAAAACCCATTCACAAACTATTTAAACACCACTGTGCCCTTTAACCTGACTTCAGTGTCATAGATGGTAGTGTACTGCACAAAATGTGTGGGAGAAAACAAATAAGACACTTATTATCCGTAAATTTACATGGATAATCAAATATCTTGGGGCCTCTTTTAGAAAATTTTAGGTAATTAAAATAATGTGGTTTGAAGGGCTGATTTTAAACAGTATTTAAGAATCAGTACACAAAGGCCTTTATCTCAGAGTCATTTTAACAAACTTTTGTTAATGCAAAGAGGCAAACAGTATGAAAGGTAAAATTGAAAAAAAATAATGGAATAAATAGCTGTGCATTTCATGAGAGACAAATCGCACTACATCAACAAACTAATAAATCTGTGCGTCTTTTGTACTTTGCATAGCTGGTGTCCAGTGTGATGTAAATGAAATCATTCAGACATGGGCTTGTCTCAGCTGTGAAGTGACTATATAAAACAGCAGTGAGCTTTTTCAACTAAGAGAGACTGAACATTCACTCTTCAGGTGAAGCTACTTCAAACCCTATATGGCTATGAAAGCAACATTATTTAAATTAATACTATTATATGGCACAATTTTTTAAATTAGTAGAATTAAGAATTAATTGTTAAGGAATTAAGATTGTATTAAAATTACTTCCATAGTTATACTTAGACTTCTCTCTTTCCGTAGATCGCAAGCTTTGCTCTTTGTGCCTCTGGTTGAAGAAAGTATAGGCATGGAAGAGATTGAGAACTTTACCAGACCTCATTCCTCTACCAACCTTACAGTGTATCCATTTTGGGAAATAGGCATACTAGAAATTTCTATGTTTACCTTCAGCTTCATGTCTGGTCTTCCTACACACTCCTATGTTATATGGCTCATTATCACAGGAACAGTGGAGTTGCATCAGAGTTCTTCAAACTGAATCTCTCTGTTTGTGGACTATTTTTTTCTGTGAACTCTTTAATCAATCTATTCATAAAATGGTTTCCAATTCTAAATCTCAAAGCATATATTTTTATTTGGATTTGCCATGACCGGTCGTCCTCTGTTTCAGTGTCTGATCTGTGTTGAGCGTTACCTGGCAGTGGTTCATCCTGTAACCTTTCTGAAGTTCAGACCTCTCAGATATAGAGTAATTGTTCTGTTTTTTTATTTTTCTGGCTGGCAATTTTTGTCTCATGTGGGGTTAATATGATAACTTTTTTGTTATTCTCTGGGTTGTTCTCTGTTGTTGTTTTTTTTTTTTTCTTTTTTTTTTGCTGGCACAAGTTCTAATCTACCTCTCCATTCAGATGTTCTCAGAGCTCTGAAACAGTTTAGACCAGGAGAGAGAGTGAGACAGAGAGAGAGAGGAGGAAAACCACATGAAGAGAAGAGCGTTTTATCTCATTCTAATAAATACTGTGAGCATGACTACCCCATTTGTTCCATTCACTATCACTGTATTCCTCTTTTTTTGTGAAACAGATAAATATTCTGATCCTCTGGTCAGTTAGTTACATGTGTTTTATGCTGACTGGTTTAGTCCTGCCTGTTCTTTTTCTGCACCGGACTGAAAAACTCGTTTTTTTTGTTTAGTTTTTTTTATCACTAAAAAACAATAAACTGCAACTCTGAAATTGCAATAAATTTGTCTCATATTTGAATAAGTTTGCATCATTGATTGGTATTTTCCTATTTATTACTGCAAAGATGCTTTGAAACAATTGTAATTGTACAGTGCACTATAAAGGTGATTGACTGGCTGACAATGACCTCATCAGTGCATATCTGTGAAAAATTGAGTTTTACTGATAAGAATGATATAAGGAGAACAACAATATACAGAGTCACAGCAGCTGGAACTAATGGGCTGCTTCAGTCAAATGACTCGATTTCAGGGCAACGATCACAGAATCATGCAAATATTGAGAATAGTCATAATAATATAAATGATAATGCAACCCCAAACCTCAAGCATGACTGCCTATAAAACAACAAAATAAATGTATAGAAATGTCACTATGTTGTTAACCACAATACATTTGTTTAATGCTTTAAGCAAATAGCAAGCAAGTTATTTTGCTTGCTAGCTGGTTAATGCTGGCTAAACAAATTTTTAATGCCTTAGTGTGCTTCAATTCACATCGACTATATTATGAAAATTTAAAAGGGCATTGACTGACCAGCATATGACTGTTTTGATTAAAGGAATAGTTTGCCCAAAACTGAAAAAAATGCTGAAAATGTACTCACCCTCAGGCCATGGATGTAGATGAGTTTGTTTCTTCATCAAAACAGATTTGGAGAAATTTAGCATTATGTCACTTGCTCACCAATGGATCCTGTGCAGTGAATGGGTGCCGTCAGAGTGAGAGTCCAAACAGCTGATAAAAATATCATAATAATCCACATGCCTCCAGTCAATCAACTAACATCTTGTGAAGTGTAAAGCTGCATGCTTGTAAGAAATAAATTCATCAAGGCATTTTAACTTCAACAAGTGACTATTTAAAGGGGGGTACAATGCTGTTTCATGCATTCAGAGTTGTTTACACAGGTAAAGAGTTTGATTCTCATGCTAAGCATGGACAAAGTTTAAAAAAAAAAATTGGACGTATAACAGAGTATTTCTGTGCCAAAAATCTCACTTCCGGATTCGTACAAGTTTCGGAGAGTTTTTTTCGATCGTTGTACTTTATGACGTAAATGACGGTGGAACTCCTTATATGGGTATTTCTCCCGGAAAGAACGCGTCTGTACATGTATCAGCCAGAGTGAGAGCGAGAGAGCGCCCATCAACGCGGTTCAATCGGCAGGCTGGCAGCACGGGCCTCGCTCGGGAAGAATGTCTCTAAAGAAGTGTGTTTTTGGTTGTGAGGGAAAGATAACCTTGTTCAGCTTCCCAAAACAACCCACCGTTATGTGAACAGTGGATATAGTTTGTTTTTCCGGGGCAGCAATGGAGTTTCTCAAGTGTTTTGTTGACGAACGTTTTATAAACAAGGCCCAATTCGACGCTGGATTTGCACATCGTTTAATACTGAAAGATGGAGCGGTCCCAGCTATAAAAGATCCCGGTCATGATTCAGAACTGCAGATGGTAAGTGAAACGGCATCAAATTACTGTTTTGTTGGCGATCGGAGCAAGTGCTCGTCACTCTTTAGCTCCGCCCACACGGCACGCCTCCAGGAGCTCGGCTTTTTTCGGAGAGGATCGTAAATCTGTATCTTTCTTTTATAAATATGATAAAACTAAATACTTTTTGGAGATATGAAGGATGCAGTACTACTCTATAGGTACTCAAGATTAACATGAGATTGGGTGAAACGGTGTGCGTTAGGTCCCCTTTAAAGTTTTTTTTTTTTTTAAAAGGAAACATTTCTCAACACAAAACGGCATTTTTTTCAAAGCTCATACCCAAAATGCACTAAAACTAACAATACGCTGTCACAAAAATGTGTGACTGTGCAAACTGGCCTATCAAGTTGAATGAGAAAAGAATTCATAAATGAAAGATTCATGTCATTTAAAATAATGAATTTGTGACAAAGCCCCACATAGTCTGCTGTTCTGCTCACTGTGTGAAGAGTTTTAAAAAAGTGACCTATGCATTGAGAAATGAGTCTTAGCGATTGTTAAAAAAAAGTCCTCTAAAGTAGTAGAAGAAGCAGTCGAACAGCAGAAGAGAACAGCAGTTTGTAAGTGTTTTGTCTTGTTTTCTCATTAGATTTCAGCTCAGTTGTTGTTGCTAGGAAACATTATTTTGCATACTGTGTTTTACCTGGTAAACGCGTTCGCAAGTCGCGTTTGTTCTCGTGCTCATCGCGGGAGTTCCCAGTTTCGGTTTGCTAAGTAGGAAGGCATGGTGAGCTGACTTCAGGGACTAGTAATTAGGCAAGTATAAAACTGGTTTGTACACCGCGGCAGCGGTTGCGGCAGCCCTCGTGTGAAGACCGACAAGTGTAAAGACGATCGACTCTACCTTGCACGACTCCCCCGAGCAAGGACACCGACAAGGCACTCGAGTATTGCTTTCTCCCCTTTCTTTACTTTTTGTCTAACTTAGTACTTGTTTAGTCAATTGTACTCACTATGTGCTTTCAAATCTGTACTATTACTACTAACACTCGGAGAGCACGCGCTGTACGTTGGAGGCAGGCCAATCCTAATAATCTACGAACGGTCCCTCTGTCCTCTACTACTTCACTCTCTGTTCCAATTGGTCTTTGGAACTGCCAGTCTGCTGTAAACAAAGCAGATTTTATGTCTTCTATTGCTACCCATTCCGGTCTCAACATCATGGCCCTAACTGAGACTTGGATCAAACCTGAGGACACTGCCACTCCTGCAGCTCTCTCCACTAATTTCACTTTTTCCCACACCCCTCGCACGATTGGGAGGGGTGGAGGCACTGGTCTCCTTATTTCAAATGAATGGAAGTTTGATCTTCTACCATCTCCTACAGGCAACAGTTCATTTGAATCTCATGCAATTACTACTACCCACCCTGCTAAAATCCACGTTGTAGTTGTGTATCGTCCTCCAGGTCAACAGGGTGACTTCTTGGAGGAGTTGGATGTGTTACTGTCAAACTTCCCTGAAGATGGTACTCCTCTGGTACTGCTTGGTGACTTCAACATCCACCTAGAAAAACCCCAGGCTACTGACTTCAACACTCTTCTCACTTCATTTGACCTCAAACGAGTGTCTACTACGGCTACTCACAGATCAGGTAACCAACTGGACCTCATCTACACACGCTACTGCTCCACTGACAACACATTAGTAACTCCGCTGCACACCTCAGACCACTTCCTCATCACTTCTAACCTCACACTAACTCCTGAAATAGCACACGCTCCTTCGCAGGTCACCTTTCGACGTAACCTACGCTCGCTCTCTCCCTCTCGCCTATCCTCAATGGTTTCATCCGCACTACCTTCACCCTCTCAGTTTTCAGCACTCGACACAAACAGTGCTACTGACACTCTTTGCTTCACTCTAACATCTTGCTTAGACAACTTTTGCCCCCTTTCATCCAGACCAGCACGCGCTACCCCCTCTGCCCCTGGTTGTCCGATGTTCTCCGTGAACATCGTGCTAAACTAAGGGCTGCAGAGAGGAAATGGCACAAATCAAAAAACTCTACCGACCTTAGTGTGTATCAGTCACACCTCTCTTCCTTCTCTGCAAATGTCTCCACTGCTAAAATGACATACTACCACAACAAAATTAACAACTGTTCCGATTCTCGCGCACTCTTCAAAATGTTCTCTTCTCTTCTCTGTCCTCCTCCCCCTCCTCTCTCATCAACTCTTACAGCTGATGACTTTGCAACTTTCTTCACAAATAAAACAAAAACCATCAGTGACCAATTCCTCACACCACAAACTAATAATAACTTCATAACGACAAATACACAATCTCTCACCTCCTTTTCTCCTCTCTCGGAGACGGAGGTTTCCAAACTCATCCTTTCCAATCATCCCACTACTTGTCCGCTAGATCCTATCCCCACTCACCTCCTTCAAGCCATTTCTTCTTCGGTCATACCTGCGCTTACTCACATTATCAACACCTCGCTTCACACTGGTACATTTCCCACAGCATTTAATCTGGCTCGGGTAAGCCCACTGCTTAAAAAACCTGCTCTAAATCCAGCACTTTTAGAAAACTACAGACCGGTATCCCTTCTTCTATTCATTGCAAAGTCACTTGAGTGAGTTGTGTTCAACCAACTCTCTCTGTTTCTTGCACATAACAACATTCTGGACAACAACCAATCTGGCTTCAGAAGTGGCCACTCAACTGAGACTGCCCTACTCTCGGTTACAGAGGCCTTAAGACTAGCAAGAGCAGCTTCCAAATCCTCTGCACACATCTTGCTGTCTGCTGCCTTTGACACAGTTAACCACCAGATCCTCATGTGCATCCTCAGAAAGATGGGCATTTCAGGAACCGCCCTCCTGTGGTTCGAGTCTTACCTCTCAGATAGGTCCTTCAGGGTGTCTTGGAGGGGTGAGGTTTCAAAGTCACAACTTCTTGCTACTGGAGTTCCTCAAGGCTCAGTGCTTGGACCACTTCTCTTCTCCATCTACATGTCGTCATTAGGATCGGTTATTCAGAAGCATGGCTTTTCCTACCACTGCTATGCTGATGACACTCAACTCTACTTCTCATTCCAACCAAATGATCCGACGGTAACTGCTCGCATTGCAGCCTGTCCGAGTGACATTTCTAGCTGGATGATGGACCATCACCTTCAGCTCAATCTTGCTAAGACAGAACTGCTCGTGTTCTCCGCCAACCCATCACTTCACCACAACTTCTCTATACAGCTGGGTTCGTCAACCATAACTCCATCCAGGACAGCCAGGAACCTTGGAGTTGTGATCGATGATAAGTTAAGCTTCACAGACCATATTGCTACAACGGCCCGGTCCTGCAGATTTGCCTTATACAACATTAGGAAGATTAGGCCCTTCCTGTCAGAGCAAGCCGCACAACTCCTTGTCCAAGCTCTTGTTCTCTCCAGACTGGACTATTGTAATGCTCTCTTGGTGGGCCTTCCCGCAAGTACTATCAAGCCTCTGCAACTGATCCAGAATGCAGCAGCCAGAGTGGTCTTTAATGAGCCGAAAAAAGCTCACATTACCCCTCTCTTCATCAGGTTACACTGGCTACCAATAGCCGCTCGCATCAAATTCAAGGTACTGATGTTTGCCTACAAGATCACAACTGGCACTGCACCAATATACCTAAACTTGCTAGTTCAAACTTATGCGCCCTCCAGAAGCTTGCGTTCTGCATGTGAACGACGTCTTGTCGACGTCAAATCACTCTCACGGACCTTTTCCTGGACTGTGCCCAGCTGGTGGAATGACCTCCCGATCTCAATTCGAACAGCTGAGTCTTTAGCCATTTTCAAAAAACATCTAAAGACACATCTTTTTCGCCAGCACCTGACTAACTAATACTAACACTTACCTATTTTATTTAAAAAAAAAAAAAAAAATCCTAGCTACGTGTACTATGCTACACGTAGCTCAGTACTAACTGAGACTTGTCATGGCACTTGTATATTGTTGCTCTCTCGATGGTCTGATTGCTTCTATTGTTCTCCTCATTTGTATGTCGCTTTGGATAAAAGCGTCTGCTAAATGATTAAATGTAAATGTAAAGTATAACAAATTATGTATCTTTGCATAGGCGGCGTGAATGTGTTCAATTTGGCCTCTGAAGAGTACCTTTCTAAATGACCATTTAGACTTATTGTTTGCATAGCTGATGTACCGTGTAATATTTAGAATATAAAATCATGCATACGTACTAATAACAGCTGTGAAGGCCGGCTATAAAACAGTAATGAGATTTATGTTCATCCAGAGACGGAGCATTTACTCTTCAGGTGACAAACTCATCTTTTAATTCGAATCATTTGCTTGTATTGTGCTGTGATATTTAATGATATCATTATTTATGTAAATCATATTTTAAGAGTTATAGTGAGATTATATGGATTTGTTTTTGTAATAAATGAGACTGAGCTCTATTTTTTATTTTATTTTATTTTCATTGAACAGAATTAGCAGTTTACATGAAAGTCAGCTTATCGTTTGAATTACTCAGTGAGCATTAATTTACCTTTAGGTCTTATTTCAGCTGGTTGTGGTTTAATGTCCATGCAGTCTGACTGTTAACCAAAACCATTGTACATTTATGTTTGTGTCTTTAGATCACAATCACAATTTATTTATTTTGCAGTGAGAACGTGAAAGCAGAGGACATGATGAATAACTTCACCATACATCAAGCATCTACCAACCTCACAACATTTCAATTTTTTGAAAAAACCATGGTAGAAATCTATGTGTCAGGAGTCAATTTCATATTTGCTCTTCTTGTGCACTCCTGTGTTATACTTTTCATCATCACAGGAAATGGAGTTGCATCCGAGATCTTCAACCTCAATCTCTCTGTTTGTGAGATCGTGTTCTGTCTGAGTTCTTTATTAAGTCTATTGATAAAGGACATTTTATTCACACCATTAGCAAAGCTTTCACCAGGACTGGCCTTCACTGGTCGTCCTCTGTTTCAGAGTCTGATCTGTGTTGAGCGTTACCTGGCAGTGGTTCATCCTGTAACCTTTCTGAAGTACAAACCTCTCAGATATAGAGTGATCTGCTGCACTGTCGCCTGGATAATTGTTATTGCCTCCTGTTTGTCGTGCATGCTCAGTATAATATCGAAAAAGTTTTATATATATTCATGGTTTTTTTCTATGGAGTTGCTATTCTTCCTCTTCATCCAGTTGTTCTGCTGTGTGGCTGTTCTCAGAGCACTGAAGCAGTCAGGACTGGGAGAGAGAAGAAGAGAACGAGAGGAGGAAAACCCCATAAAGAAGAGGGCATTTTATCTCATTCTGATAACTACAGTGAACATGGTTCTCATGCATGTGCCATACACTATAAGTGGAGTTTTCACTGCTCTGACACAATATGTTTCAGTTCTTTGGTTCATTAGTTTTATTTGTTTTATGGTGGCTGGTCTTGTACAGCCTGTTCTTTATCTGCACCGCACTGGAAGACTCTTTTGCCTCCGTTCATCATAAAACCTGAAAATGTGTCTGAAATCCAAATGAGTCTGTAATCCTTTTTCCCACTTGGTGTATTACTGTATGTGCTCTTGGGATATATGTATATGCATATTTGATCTCAAGGTGATTTTATATATAACAAAAAAAGCTTGCCGATAAAATAAATAGCCCATCCGTAATAGATTATTGGACTTTGCATCTGCGGCTTAAATGTGTTACACTTGGCATCCCATGTTGAGCATTATGGTTTTTGAAACTCATTATCTCCCCTTATTGTTTGCATAGCTGCTATTCTGTGTATTGCAGAATATAAAATGATGCACATACACTTAATGGCAGGTGTAAAGTCAGACTATAAAACAGCAGTGAAATGTATTTCAATCTGTAAAGACTGGGCATTCACTTGTCAGGTGACTTACTCTTCTTTTCTATTTGATTCTTTCTTTTATTATGTTTATTGTGTTGTATAAAAATTCCAGTATCATATTATAAGGGTTATGGGGAGGTTAGATAGATTGCTTCTAAAATAAAAAGGGGCTGAACTCTATTTTTCTTTACAGAACTGACGCAACAGTTTATTTGAAACCAATTACTCACAATCTTTTTATCTCGATTTGTTCTCTTTTTTCTCTCTCTCTTTAGATTTCAATTGCAAAATTATTTATTCCTATGTTATTTGAGTTTGTGGACTCAAAAGAAAGACCTGAAGAAAATGAATAATTCTGCAGTGAACTTCACCACACCTGAAGCATCCACCAACCATGAAACTGAAATGCTAGAATGTTACACATCAGGCTTTAATTTCATGTTTGGTTTTCTTATACACTCCTATGTTCTGTGGCTCATCGTCAAAGGAACTGGAAGTAGTGTCGCATCTGAGTATTTCAGCTTCAATCTCTCTGTTTGTGAGATCATGTTCTCTCTGAATTGTTTATTAAGTATTGTGGTAAATGCCATAAGATTTAATGGATTCGGGAAATTACCAGCGTTTCTACAAGGACTTGCGTTCACTGGTCGTCCTCTGTTTCAGTGTCTGATCTGTGTTGAGCGTTACCTGGCAGTGGTTCATCCTGTAATCTTTCTGAAGTACAAACCTCTCAGATATAGAGTGATCTGCTGCACTATGGTCTGGATAATCACACTTGGATCATGTTTGTTCTGCCTGTTTTCTTCAATCTCAAATACGTTTTATATCTATTCATGGTATTTCTCGATTCAGTTGCTACTTTTCCTATCCATCCAGTTGTTTTGTCTTGTGGCTGTTCTCAGAGCTCTGAAGCAGTCACGACCAGGAAAGAGAGGGAGAGAGCGAGAGGAGGAAAACCACATGAAGAGAAGAGCGTTTAATATCATTCTAATAACTACAGTGAGCATGGTTATCATGCTTGTGCCATATACTATTACTGGACTCATCACTGCTGTGAAACAATTTTATTCAGCTCTTTGGTTTTTTAGTTTTCTGTGTTTTATGCTGGCTGGTTTTGTACAGCCTGTTCTTTACCTGCACCGAACAGGGAAACAGGTCTTGCCTCGTTTCCTTCATAAAAGCTAAACTGCAATTTAGATCTAATTCTAAATGACATTTATAGTGTTTCTTGGCTCTGCATTTTACATATGAAGTGAAGACTGCAGTCTGATCAGATTGCCAGTCAGTTTGGCTCCCAGACCACATTATTTGTGTAGATATAAGCCTATATTGTGTATATATAATGTACTTTTAATATAATGTTTATTAAAATCTGTGCATCTGTGCTGAGAATATATATATTCCACATCAATTTGTGATAAGGTGATGAAAAAGGACTGAATGACTAAATATTATAAATGATATTAACATTTTTCAGTCCAGTTTCTAACTAAAATAGTTGCTTAAGTCTGCTGATTCAAACCATGTAAATGCAATGAGAACACAAATGCAAAAATGTTCAAGTTCCAGTTAATATATCTATAATTTTGTATGTTTAACAAGGTTAATATTAATGAATGCAATGCACTAAAAAAAACAGTGATACATGTTGTAACTGTCAATGTTTGACGCACATACATACTCAGGAAAAAAAGGGTACAAAAGATGTCATTGGAGAGGTACTTTTTAAGTGCTAAAATGTATACTTTAGACCTTTTAGGTACAAAGGTGTACCTTTTGAAAAGGTTCCCTTCCAGTTGACAGCTTTTGTATCTTTTTTTTCTCCTGAGATTGTAGACTAGACTCAATTATTTATGTTTTAACAGCCATTTTGCAATATGAGTTAAAAAGCAGAACTGGGGTATTAAATTATATTACTGACAAAGAATGGCATGAAAACTAAGTGTGATTGGTACTTAAAAACATTTGGGGCCAGGCAGCACTCTTACATAACCTTCCCTCATCGATTTATCATATTTCCCCCATTTATTAGACTTAACAATATAGTTCAGGTAGTATTGCATTTCAAGCTGTGAAATCAGGCTTCAAAACAGCACAGAAACGAGAGACCAACATTGATTCTTCAGGCGATGAACTCAAACTAATTTTATTTGTTTTCTTTTATTGTGTTGACCATGCTTTTTGTGTTATCAGTCTACTATTATCAGGGTTATTTTTATTGTTGAATTCATAATTTACTTTAAACTAAACTGATTGAGCAAATTACTAGAACTATATTTTAAGTCATTTATCATTGATGGAGTCAATTTATTAGAATGTCACACTATTTGACAGAATTACACATTGTGGTTTATCAATGACCTATGTTACTGTGTATTTGTTTCTATTTCAAATAATATTTTATCAGCTGGTAATAATTTATATAACCCTAACCCTAATTGATATCCAAATAGCCCTAACCCTGTATTTTACACCTCTGTCATTCTTTAGATCATAATTGCAGCATATTCATATTTCTCTGAGCTAAGAAGATAGAATGGACATCATGAATGGCTCTGCAATGAACTTGACTATACCTGAAGTTTCCACCAACATCACAACATCTGAGTTCGAGTTTCTTTGAATAGGCATACTAGAGATTTCTCTGCTAAGCTGTCATTTCACGTTTGGTCTTCTTACAATCGTCTATGTTTATATTGCTCATTGTCACAGGAACAGGAAATGGAGTCGCATCAGAGTTCTTTAACGTCTATCTCTCTGTTTCTGAGATATTGTTCTCTCTGGATTCCTTATTCTGTATATTGGGACTAATCCAAAATTTTCAAATCTTTACATCATTAAAATTGTTTTTCCAAGGACTAGGCATCACTGGTCGTCCTCAGAGATGGAAACTCGAGTCAGAGACTTGGACTCGAGTCGCACTTAAGTCGCATAAATAAAGACTCGAGACTTGACTTGAACTCGTGAACAGCTGACTCGAGACTTGACTTGGACTCGTGACTCGTGAGACTCGTAAAAAACGAGTCATTTGGTATAGGAGTTTATATGAATGTATCTCTGAGGGAAACCGTCTGTCTTAAAAAAAAGTTTAGATGGTATTTTCTTTTCATCTTGCCTCCGTGTAATGCATATTAGTGTTCATAACCGCAGCTCTGCTTTGTTTACAGCGGCAACCAAGGAAACAATGTTTAACTGATGTTCAAGCGCCACCCGCTGGCAGAGAGTGAATCTGCATTAATTCAGCCTGTGCGGTTTTGTTTAGTACAGATGGTTTATGTAGAATAGTTTCACAAAACTAAAGTCAGACCATTTTGTTTTTGCTTCAAATTTCGAAATTATACAATCCAATTTAGATTATAAACTGTTCATGCTGGATGTACAGGTATCTCAGAAAATTAGAATATGGTGAAAAAGTTCTTTTTTTCTATTAACTTATTTCAAAAACTGAAACTTTCAAATATTTTAGATTCATTACATGGAAAGTAAAACACTTCAAAAGTTTTTTTATTTTAATTTTGATGATTAGAGCTTACAGCTAATGAAAGTCAAAAATCAGTACCTCAAAATATTTACATTTGAGTTTCAATAAATGACCATCCATACAGTATAAATTCTGGGTATCTCTTGTTCTTTGAAGCCACAATAATGGGGCGTATATGAGCTGATTACATTAGATGTACCTTTATGCAGCCTCTCTGTTTGGATTGTGTTGTTTAAAATACAGTGGCTGCCTCTCATTTTAAATTGAAAAAGAGCACAGACAAAACCTTAGTTTGTTTATATGAGATTTATTTCATTTGTGTAATTCATTTGATTAATTGGGGTTTGTTTTAAAATTTTGTTTTGTTGTTTGACATATTTCAATTTTACAAAGAAATGTGCTGCATTTTATCTGACAATTAATAAATGGACACCTTTTCATTTCTAATTTGTCTTAAATTTTGTTCAAGTTTTTTTTGTTGTTGTTAAGAAAATCATATCGTGAAATCAGTATTTCAAAACTGATTTAGCCTCAATAACAAGCTGAAAGAACTGTTGCTAATAAATAGAACAAAGACTTGAGACGTGACTTGGACTCCGCTTTAAAGACTTGAGACGTGACTTGGACTCCGCTTTAAAGACTTGAGACTTGACTTAGACTTGACCTCAAAGACTTGAGACTTGACTTGGACTTGGACCTCAGAGACTTGTGAACATGTCTGGTCGTCCTCTGTTTCAGTGTCTGATCTGTGTTGAGCGTTACCTGGCTGTGGTTCATCCTGTAAACTTTCTGAAGTACAAACCTCTCAGATATAGAGTGATCTGCTTCACTGTGGTCTGGATAATCACTCTTGGATCCTGTTTGTTCTACTTCTTATCCAAGAATTGTACCTATTTATGGTTTATGTCAATTCACTTACTTATAGTTTTCTTCATTCAGATGTTCTGCTGTTTGGCTGTTCTCAGAGCTCTGAAGCAGTCAGGACCAGGAGAGCGAAGAAGAGAGAGAGAGAAATTAAAAACCACACAAAGAGAAGAGCGTTTTATCTAATCCTAATTACTACTATGAACATGGCTACCATGCATTTGCCATGTACTATTGTTGGACTCATTACTGTTCTGACACGACAGAATATTCCTGCTCTCTGGTATATTATTTTTTGTTTTGTTTTATGCTGGCAAATTTTGTTCAGCCTCTTCTTTATCTGCACCAGACGGAGAAACTCTTCTGCATTGGTTCTTCAAAAAACAGCAACTGTGACTAATCATTATTTCCATTTAGTAAT
Source organism: Aspiorhynchus laticeps (assembly GCA_023376895.1). Lineage (NCBI taxonomy): Eukaryota > Metazoa > Chordata > Actinopteri > Cypriniformes > Cyprinidae > Aspiorhynchus > Aspiorhynchus laticeps. The sequence continues at coordinate 30,562,040 of CM041811.1, forward strand.
AATTGTTGTCACTGTTTGTGACAATTATAAATAGAAGTTTATGATTCAAGTTTATCCCACAGTCTTTGGCTGTTCTCAATGTTTATTTGTATATATCCACTACATCAATCTGATTTACCTATTCTGACTGACTGTGATTATTTACTTTTTATTTATTTATTTATTTGTGCTTATTTACATTTTCCTTTTACATGAGTTATAGAGTTGATTTTACTGGACCTGAAATCCATAAATTAAATTGAAAGAACACACATCAGCGTCAGATTTATGATGATTGTTTATAAGAAGATTGTTCAGTTGTCAAACAGACTGAATATTCATTTTCATTGTCTAGTCTTTTAGCGTAAGTCTTTCTCAGTGCTTATCTGTCACAATTGGGGTTAGTTGGTGAGCACATACTGTATGTGGAACTATATCAGTGTTTGTTTTTCAAATAAAAGGAATTCATGTCTGTCACTTGTATTCATGTCAGTTAGGAAAACATGTTCAAACAACTTTTCTTGAATTACTGGGAAATATAAGTTTAACACTTACTGCAAACCTATGACACTAACTTGCTTTACCATTCTCATGTTAATTTAGGCTAAATATACCCATGTTGCATCTTGCCCATCTTTTTATTTTCTCACATAAAAAAATGTTTAACTAATTATCTTATTGCTCATTTAGCTTGAAAACGAATGCATACAAATAAGATTTGAATAATGCGGCTAGAGCATATGAAGTTATGACATCTTAAGTTAAGGTGTTAAATTGTACTCAACTTTTATGAACTTAATTAGTTACAATCATATGCTAATGCATGGGTTCACTTGAAATCAAATAATTTGTGTCAAAACATGTCTAAACATTTCTTAAAAATATCCACCCTATTTTTAACATAAAATTGGGCATGTCCATTTGTAACTTGAATGTGAAAGGCTTCCAGTGTCAGTCACTTCCAGTTATTTTTAGTTGTACAAAACAGTTTATATGCTTCTAATTTCCGTAATTTCGAGGAGACAACACTTGACATTCTACTTGGAGCTGTGCAAGTCCTCAGACTCTTGATTATGTGTTTCTTTGGCAACACTATCAACGGCTAAAATAGTGCCTAAATTAATATGAAAGTCAGCTGGTACAGCGGTCACATAGTACAAATTGTTGTATTTGCTGCATTCACGCCATGATGTAATTATTGTAATTCAGAGATGGCAACGTGACGTTCTACTTTTTATGGCAACACTATCAACGCCAAAGCATTCACATGCTCGCAGAAAAATACTGAATAAATAAGGTGGGTGGAAGTTTTGTTTGATACATTTACCCAGCAGGCACCAGACCTCTATGTAACGTCAGGTTGACGTTGGACATGACGTCAGGCAGACGTTGCATTTTGGTTGAAAATGAAAATCAGGTTGATGTCAATATTTGACGTCAATTTGACGTTGACTTAACGTTGGATTTTGGTTACACAACCTAAAAACAACAAAATCTCAACATCAGCTGACGTCGGTATTGGACATCAATTTAACATTGACATTAGATGTTGGATATACATTGAATTTTGGTCACCCGACATCGCAACCAAAATGTAACCAAATATCAACGTCTTATGATGTTGTGTGCCTGTTTTGTGCCTGCTGGGTATGCACTCCAACACACTAGCGTAAATTACAAAAGAAGATTTGAAAGGTTTTGCACATGCAGACCGGTACACACACACAAGATGCATTCTTCCCTCCGTTCTTCAACTGACAGGTTCTATAAAAACTATTTTAACTGAAAGTTATATTAAAGTGTCCCTATTATGGATTTTTGAAAATTACCTTTCATGAAGTGTGTAGCAAAGCTCTAAGTGAATGAAACATCCTGCAAAGTTTTAAATCTGAAAGTGCACCGTGTATAAAGTTATTGTCTCTCAAAAGAAAGAGTCAAACTCCTTTATGCCGCCCCAATACGGTTGCGGTCAAGGAGTGAAACGTATGAGATTTACCGAACAGGAGCAAGACATCAGGCCGTCTACTAGCCGTTTAAGAACCGCGGATAATAACGGTATGTAATAAAACAGACATTACAATAATGTATTTCACGTTTGATTTTTATTTAATAAATGATTGTTATTCTTTTTACAGCGCAAGATCACGACGAACGTGCGTTAACAGCATGGACTGACTCCATGGTTCACGCATGGGATCAGGTATCCTTTTCCAACACGGAGAGCGAGTATGATGAGGAGTTATATCATGAAATGCCACGCGATGTCATACGCAGCAGTGATTTAAACAGAAGGCTTGATCACGAAGCTCTGAACCGCGTTAATTGTTATTTTGAGAGAGTTTTCGACCTGGCCGGGAGACCGTTAACACGTCAGGATGCAGAAGAGATCGCAACCAGCTCACAAGATGACGTAATAGCGATATTGAGGAATATTATTTCATGTCAACAACAACACACCGAGGCTTTACGGCACGCGGCCGAATTTTGGAGAAACTGCCACGACCAAGTGTATAATGAACTCAGACAGTTTCAACAGTCTATGTCAGGTTTACCGGAGATGTTCCTAGAGAACAGAACCGAACAATGTCTTATTATTAACGCATTATCTTTGATGTCAGAACGTCTGAATTTGATGCAATGAATATTATCTGAGTTGTACGAACGTTTAGTTAGGAGACCGTAATAATAATTCACGGTGTAATGAATAGCTGTTTTTTTTTTCAGTATTACTCACACATACATTATTCGTAATACATATTTCCTATATGTTGTATGTATATACTCGTTGTTGTTTGGCTGGTTATGTCGTTAACATTTCACGTGTGGGGTGATGATTGTACCTTCTTATTATTATTGTTTTATTAGTATTTGTGTCTACTCATTGGTGAATGTATTATGACATTTTACAAACGTTATCTTCTGCTTCTTATTATGATTGGCGATTGTTTCAAGTTTTGAATTTATGCAGTAAGTCTTTTTGTTTTTGTCCTAACTGTTTATGTTACTACGTTGTTTTCAACGGAGGGATTGCAGACGTTTGAACTAATTCTGCTTTTTAAAAAAAAATAAGTGTGGTGTTTTCAAGGGGTTGTACACGTTTGAATTATTTTTGTATTTCTGCTTTTTAAAAATAACTGTGGTGTTTTCAAGGGGGTTGCACACGTTTGAACTATTTTTTGTATTTCTGCTTTTTAAAAATAACTGTGGTGTTTTCAAGGGGGTTGCACACGTTTTAACAATTTTTTGTATTTCTGTTTTTTAAAAATAACTGTGGTGTTTTCAAGGGGGTTGCACACGTTTGAACTATTTTTTTGTATTTCTGCTTTTTAAAAATAACTGTGGTCTTTTCAAGGGGGGTTGCACATATTTGAACTATTTTTTGTATTTCTGTTTTTAAAAAAATAAAATTTCAAAATGAGCAGTAAAAGATGTCACGATGATTTACATAACCATGTACTGGAAGATAATCAGAGCCCATTAAGACGTAGACACGATTTTCAAATTAACAGCGAACAGTTACGCGAACTGATTAACCAACAGTTACAAATGTTGGAACCTGATGCGCTTAATATGATCGAAAGATTGCATGAAATCATAGACGAACAGCATGAGCAATTGGGTATGGATATAAATACGGATGAACAGATTGGCGCGGGTCCTTCTAACGATGCCTCAGATTATGACCCGTCGGCACCAGATATGGGGCTTAGTCGTAATTTTATAGATAGGTTAATAACCGATGGAGGTCGTGTGGGTGATTTTACAATTATCCCAAGACCGAGATTTAACGGTCTAGAAATACGCAGAACTTTAAATTTCCGCGAAATCGCCGCAGATGACTATGCAGCTTATAATATCTTTTTGCAAGATATTTTGAACGAGATCGTAGATTTTTCACGGCTAATGGCCGGCAATGATGGTTTTATTAATGTGTCTCTGCAAGGCGAGAGTCTCCCTACACACATAAATGCCGTTCTAACGCCAGATACTAATCACGACTTTAACACATTTATCGATCAAATCGAACGTGCGGTTCAAAGCAATGCAGACGTGGGATGCGATTCTGCTTTACAGCTATGTGTATCAGTGGTACGTAACAGACAAGGCGGAGTGCTTAGGAGACTAACCGACCTAGCGCACAACATGGTCATCCAAAAAAATAAGATGAATCTTTTTGTCCCAAAAAATATATCAGACAATAGATGTTTCAGTATATGTCTAGCTCACTTTTTAAACCCACATTGTCCCGATCAGGAGATACTCGGTATTGCCGGTAAAATACACGCCGAATTGGGTTACGGACCTCAAGATAAAATAGCCTTTCGTGATGTATCTAAATTCGAAACGGCTCTAGACTTGAAAGTAGTAATCTTTCACAGATCGTGTTCAGGTAAATTGGAAGTGTATAAAACTACAGATGAACTACACAAGAACACCGTACATTTATATTTACACGAAGGTCATTATAATATGATAAAAAATTTGAAGGCGTTCTTAGGCTACAGCTACATCTGCGAATACTGCTTTCAAGGCTTCAAGGATCGAAGTTTACATTATTGTAAATTTACATGTAACGTATGTGATACAAGTCAATGTTACACACATACTAAGAAATGGACGCGGTGTGAGGACTGCGATAGATATTGCAGATCTGACATTTGTTATGAAATGCATAAACAGCCGCAAAGCGCTGGCGTAAGGTCTAGATGCGATCTTGTGAAATATTGTGACAAATGTTGCAGACAGTATAGAGTGAAATGGACCGGCGATAAGCAGTTAACACACGTGTGCGCACCGTCCAAATGCCCTCATTGCAGCGCGATTCTGCTAGATGAAGAAGAACACAGTTGCTACATACAACCTCTAAAACCGAGCGTTCATGATGAAAAATATATTTATTATGATTTCGAGACGATGCACGAAAACGGGCGACATACAAACTACGTATGTGCCATTTCGCAAAATGGTGAGGAGTTTACGGCCGATGGGGTTGATTGTGCAGAGAAATTGGTTAAGCATTTCAGACGTCCGAAATTTGAGGGCTTTACATTTATAGCACACAATGCTTCAGGTTTCGACTCTTATATATTGCTCGAGTATTTTACAAGTCAGGGGTTGACCCCAAAAATTATACTCCAAGGATGTAGACTCATATATATGTACGATCAGGCATTTAAACAGCGATACATAGACAGCTACAGTTTTTTGCCTATGAAATTATCAAAAATGACATCGGCTTTAAACCTAAACACGGACGAAAAGGGATTCTTTCCCCATCATTTTAATCGTTTGCAAAATGCAAATTATGTAGGGCCTTATCCTTCTAAAGAACTGTACGGATACAACACGATGAGTGATTCTGATCAAACAAAATTTGACAGTTGGTACGAGAGCGTGGCAGGACAGGTGTTTGACTTCAAAAAACAACTAGGAATGTATTGCAAGAACGATGTTGTTTTGTTGAGAGAAGGTTGCATGAAATACAGAAATGAATTTATCGAATGCACAAGTGTGGACCCCTTTGGTTGCGTAACGCTCGCCGGTTGTGCAATGAAAGTGTTTAAAATGCTTTTTCTACCCAAAGATACAATAGCCCTAATGCACAAAAACACCTACATTAACCAATTCAAAGCTTATTCTACCCCGTCCATTCAATGGTTGGAATATATTAAAGCAAGTAAAAATGTCGATGTCCGACACGCTTTAAATCGGGGTGAAGTAAAATTTGGGTCTTTTTACGTGGATGGCTATTATGAACTTAACGGTGACAGAATAGCTTTGGAATACCTGGGCTGCTTCTGGCACGGTTGTGACTGTCGCTTTAATCCTAGCGAATTAAATCCAGTGTCAAAAATACCTTACGGTGTGCTCAGAAGACAGACTGATAACAAATTGGATGTTTTGCGCAAGAGTTACAATCTCAAAGTATTTACCATGTGGGATTGCCAATGGACAAAGGCCAAACAAAACGATCTGGATGTCATAGCATTTATGCGTAATTACGATGCACCAGAGCGTCTGAACCCTAGGGATTCGCTTTTCGGAGGCCGCACGAATGCCCTAAAACTTTACCATAAAGCCAGTGAGGATGAGAGCATTTCGTACGTGGACTTCACGTCGCTTTATCCGTTCGTACAGGCGCGTAAAACATACCCGATCGGGCATCCTGAAATAATTTTAAAAGATTTTGAACCGATCGATACGTATTTCGGACTTATTAAATGCACCGTACTGCTTCCACGTAAGCTATTACACCCTATTATACCATTCAAATCACCACAGGGGAAACTATTGTTTGCTCTCTGTCGCACCTGCGCAGAGCTGCAGCTTCAGCAATATTGACAAATTCAAAATGCAAAAATGCTGTCTTTTGAACCTCATGTTAAATATTTGCATATTCTGTGTTTTATAAGACAATCAACCTATGAAGCTTCCCACATAAATAAAGTCACTCCACAAAACACAGCACAGAAGTTTCTATATCCAGAGGGACTGGACATTTATTCTTCAGGTTACAAAGGTTTTTAGCAATTTTAGACATTTCTGTTTAAAGGGATGATTAAAAGTTAGAGTATAAATGGAGGATAAATCTATGCTTCCTTGAAAATAGATCAGATTAGTTTTCACTGCATAATAAAATGCATGATAATTAATACAGTACAAACACATGTATACCCCTCCATTCTTATAGGTTGCAATTGTAACGGTTTTTAGGTTGTTTCAACATGCTGAAAATAGAAATGGAAGAAATGAACTCCACCACACCTGAAGCATCCACAAACTCCACAGCCATTGTACATCACTTTTGGCCAATGAGCGATGCAGACATTTGGCAGTATAGCATCAATTTCATGTTTGCTTTTCCTACACACTTCTATATTATATGGCTCATCGTCACATGGACAGGAAGTGGAGTTGCATCAGAGTTCTTCACTATCAATCTCTCTTTTAGTAAATTATGTTTTTCTTTTAATAGTTTGATATCAATACTGTCAAAATTTATTCAGTTGCAGAGTTTGACTGCTTTACCAGCATTTTTTTATAGGCATAACCACCACTGGCCATCCTCTGTTTCAGTGTCTGTGTGTTGAGCGTTACCTGGCAGTGTTTCATCCTGTAACCTTTCTGAAATTTAAACCACTCAGATATAGAGTGATCTGCTCTACGGTGGTCTGGATAATCACTCTTGGCTCCTGTTTAGGCTGCATGTTTACTTCAGTGTTATATAACTTTAATGGATATATGTGGATATTCTCGACTGAGTTCTTACTATTCATCTCCATCCAGTTGTTCTGCTGTTTAGCTGTTCTCAGAGCTCTGAAGCAGTCAGGACCAGGAGAGAGAAGAAGAAAGCCACATGAAGAGAAAAGCATTTCATCTCATTCTAATAAATATTGTAAGCATGGGTATCATATTTGTACCAAACATTTTCGCAGGCTTCTTCACAATTGTTAGACAACTTCATACTGATCCTCTCATAAGTTTTGCGTTTGCATGTTTTATTCTGGGTGGTTTTGTGCATCTTGTTCTTTTTCTGCACCGAACTGGGAAACTCTCTTGTGTCTGTTCCTCTTAAAACCTGAAATTGAAACAAAACATTGTTACTAAACCATATATAAATGTACCTCTTATTGTTATATAAACACTCTGGGTTACTCATGTAAACTGAACTTTACTGAATTATAGATCATGTGTAGTTTTCACAGTGTATCCATGCTTCATCTGTTAAAGATGGGATTAGTGGTGAGCGCACATGTTATGGTTTGTTTAGTGTTTGTTTGACAAATAAAAATAATTAATCACCTGTTTCCATGTAAGGTGTTCAATATCAAACAAATACGTATTTTAGGACATTTTAGGACATACGTATCTTAGGACATTTTAGGACAAGTGCATATAAAATCAGTATAAACATGAGGGTCTTCAGAGCAAAATAAGTAGGCCTACACCAATGCACATCAAGATAGTACAGGCACTCCCATCAAGCATTAATGTTTGCATTATTTTATTTAATCTTAAGTGATTAGCAAAAGTAAACAAATCCTACCCTATTCCTGAACCATGTAACTTATTTTAAAGGAACATAAAAATTAATAACACAATATGTGAAAATATGAAAAGTTGGTTTTCCTGCTGATACAATTTGTGACGGCTTATATAGCGTGACAACAGCAATTGATTTAAAATGTGGGGATATCTGTCTTTTTGAACCTCATTTTAAACATTTGCATGTTTGGTGTTTTAAATGACATGCAACCTAAGAAGCTTTCCACACATTTCTGGTGATGCACTGATTTCAGTCACAGCACTATAGGCTATACTACACATCCAGAAGCTCTGGACATCCACTCTTCAGGTGACAAACATTTTTCAGTAATTTCTGTATTTTTTTCTTCCTCTCTGCTTAATATAGCCTACTTATAGCCTGGGAATATAAATTAATTTCAAGTAAAATCCGCAGTGACTGGCATTGTCCCACTTAGCTATAAACAAAATAGACTATTATCTTAAAGCTTCCAGCCTTCCACTAATAATATTCTTTATATATATATATAATTTAGGCCTACAAAACATCGTTGTAGCAACAAGATCACTGCAACAATATTACGGTAATTAATTACATAATGAATGCTGAAGCCGTCTTAGTTCATTTTCATTACAGTCCAAATCTGAAACAAAACCTGACGATAATTGTGTTTGTATAAAAGAGCGCGAGTCCGAGAATCGATACGAGACATGAACATAGCAGCGTCCGTTCACGGATGACTTGCATGGACTACGACATTAATATTAGTAATTGACGCTAAATAGCGCGATTGGCAATCAGTGTCGAGTACTCCAAGAGCAATAAATTTACAAGTATGCTGTGATAAAATTTACTAGCCATTTTACATTGAAATTTAGAATTATAGAATGGAATGATTTGGAATACCTGCACATCTTATTAATTATTACGTTTTTTGACTGCAGTCTGAATTGCATGTTATTTCACACTAACACAGATTGCAAATGAAAAGAAAGGAGAATAATCGTATTATTCGTTAGCCTACTGCGAATGAACACTTAAATGATAAAGTTATGTGAATTAAGAAAGCATGTTCAAGTCATTTAATATTAATGTGTTCTAGAATTAGCGATTGAAAGTTTGAACTGAAGAAAAACAGACTTATTCTTATTTTGACTAGTTTTCATTGCCATCTAAAATGCACGCTAATTTATAGCCTACATATTAATACTCCCCTATTCTTATATATTGCATTTGTAACTGTTTCTGCTATTTTAGAAACAGAAGAAATGAACTCCACTGAAGCATCCACAAACTCCACAACCTTGGAACATTTTCTTTGGCCATCGAGCATTGTAGACATGTTTGTGTGTAGCATCAATTTCTTGTTTGGTTTTCCTGTACACTCCTATATTATATGGCTCATTGTCACAGGAACAGGAAGTGGTGTTGCATCAGAGTTCTTCAACATCAATCTCTCCATTTGTGAATTATGGACTTCTTTCAATTGTTTGTTACGTGTACTGTCAACAAGTACAAATTTTGTTCAACTAACGGCACTGTCATCATTTTTAGCTGGAGTAATCGTTGCTGGCCGTCCTCTGTTTCAGTGTCTGATCTGTGTTGAGCGTTACCTGGCAGTGGTTCATCCTGTACTCTTTCTGAAGTTCAAACCTCTCAGATATAGAGTGATCTGCTGCACTGTGATCTGGATAATCACTCTTGCCTCTTGTTTGTGCCTCTTGTTTTCTTCAGTCCTAAATAACTTTATTTGGTTTATGTGTTTGTTCCCGATTCAGTTCCTTCTCTTTCTGTTCATCCAGTTGTTTTGTCTTGCAGTCAGGACCAGGAGAGAGATGGAGAGAGAGGAGAAGGGAAGAAAACCACATGAAGAGAAGAGCGTTTTATCTTATTCTAATAATTACTGTATGCTTGTGTATCTCATTTGGCCCATACATTCTTGCAAGCATGTTCATCATTTTCACAAAACACAATGCTAATACTTACAACACTTTTGCTTTGGTTTGTTTTATTCTGGGTGGTTTTTTGCATCCTGTTCTTTTTCTGCACCGGACTGGGAAACTTCCCTGTGTCTGTTCCTCATAAAACCTGAAACTGTAACAAAACATTGTTGCTAAAATCCTTATCTAAGTGTGCTTTTTATTGTTATATAAACATTCTGGATTACTCATGTAAACTGAATTTGGTGAATAATTTTGTCTTTAATGAATTCCTTGTAAAGATTATAGATCATGCTGTGTAGTTTTTACATCTATTAAAGATGGGATTGGTGGTGAGTGCATATGTTATGGTTTGTTTAGTGTTTGTCAAATAAAAATTATGAATCCCCTGTTTCCATGTCAGCTGTTCGAAAAAAAAAATGCTTAGACAAGTGCATATAAAATTATCTGAAACAAATTCATAAACATGAGGATCTTCAGAGAAAAGTGATTACACTGATACACAAGACAGCAGGCACTCCCATCAAGCACAAATGTTTGGTTTATTGTCTTTAAGTGAATAAATAAAAGTAAACAAGCCTATATCCCTGAAATAACGTATTTTAAAGAAACATAAAAGTGGATACAATAGTATGTGAAAAATGTTATTATCTGACTGACACGGTTTGTGACAACTTACCCCACTTAGTGTGACAACATTCCCTGCTGTCATAAAAGGGGTATATTCAACTATTTAGAGCCATGTACATAATCAAATGCATTTCCTGATCACCCTATCTGGGTGTTTTTTTTTTAGTTTGTTTGTTTTTTGAGAATTACCAACTGACTGTACTTTGTGACACTTATAAATAAATAGGCATGAATTACCTGTATATATTTTTAGGACTTCCACAAATATATATAAATATATAAATATATATATATATATATATATATATATATATATATATATTCTACAAAACCTTTTAGTGTAGACAGTAATGAATTCTGGTGCCACCTGTTCTATTCAATCCATCTGAGACTCAAGATGGCGCTAATTGCGTTTGTATGAAATATTAGCTCTCGACTCCAAGGAGCCATAGCCTATGACAGGGGTTTTTAAACCTGTCCTGGAGACCCCCCTGCCCTGCACATTTTGTATATATGTCTCCCTCATTTAACACACCTGATTCAACTCATCAGCTCATTAGTAGAGATTGCCGTTTCTCGATACCAAGTACGCAAAGTTCGGACTTGCGTCCTCGGTAGTTCGGACTTCGCAAGTTCGGGAGAACACAAGTCCGGTAATTCTGCTGCAAATGGAACAGCAGCGTACTTGATAACGTCAGTCAGCTTGCCTAGGTTATCTACACTGTACGATATCAAACACCACTGCCTGTTTTTGTTTTCATGTGAACATATTAATTGGCGCAAAAATGTACAACCCCAAATCAGAAAAAGTTTGGACAGTATGGAAAACGCAAATAAAAATATAGCTGCAAGCAGCGATGGCGGGCCCAAGCTGTCAGTGCAACCGCCACCCCGGTGGCATCATGAAAAAAGGGCACAGCGAGCACATGCATTTACAGTAACCCTCTGGCAGTCTGGTTTTAATTGATACAGCAATTAAAGGGTTAATCAAAACCATCAAGACTGTGAAAGACTGTTACTTTAATAAATCGTCATGGCAACACCGTTCAAGATATCCAAAATCCGTTTACAATTTAAGTTCCTCAATGTTTTGGCATCATGTAGACAAAGTTTGGTGTGTATAGTATAATGCTCCTCTGAGGAGTATGCATTAATTCACACCCATATTTTTCCAAATATCCACATTCAAATCAAAATAGCCGACTTCCTGTTGGTTGTAGCTAATGACTGTAAATTAGAAGGTTGTCCAGCTTGATGATACCAATATATGTACCAATTTTGGTGACTGTAGCTAAAACTAACCCCCCAAGTTTTCTGAAAAGGTGGCGCTATGCAGTGCCTCTTCCACGCCCTTTTATGAGCTTTTGCCAATGTCTGTCTATCATTAATACTGATCTGTGTGTTGAGTTTCATGAAATTCTAATTATTATTTGCAGCACAAAAATGTATAAGACCACGTGTATTTATCTTTAGATTTTTTTTATGTTGTAATTAACAGTTATTAACCTATTTATATAAAATTATGTTGTCAGTGCCCTACAAATTAACTGATTCTAGGATTTTTTTGTCTGTAGAAATGACAGAAAAGGATAAGGTCTAAGAGATTTCTTAAGCTGTAATGCAAAAAAATAAAACATAGTAAATAAATTAATAAGTGCTGATTGTTTTTTTTTTTCAAGTGATTAAAGAGATGTTTAAAAGTCTCTCTCTCTCTCTCTCTCTCTCTCTCTCTCAATTCAATTCAATTCAATATGTGCTTTATTGGCATGACAATTGTTACAATGTATTGCCAAAGCATAGTGTTTACATTAAATATAGAACAAATATGTATTTAAAAAATAAAATAAATAATAATTAAAAATAAATAAATAAATATATAAACACATGCATGTATATATAATTAAACAAAATAGAACAAATCAATTCTATGAATTGTAGAATTCTATGAACAATTAAAATTTAGTGTGGTGTGTGTGTGTTTGTGTGTGTGTGTGTGGGCGCATCACTGATTTGTTGACTCCTCCTCTTTTTTGTGACAGGCGTCAATGCATCTTGCTGCTAGTAAGATACAATATTGTTTTTCATCTAATAAATATTGAAGTTGTGTTTTCTTGTTTAACATTTTGAAGTCAGGGTAAAGTATTTCAAATTTAAGATAAAATTTCTTTCTAATTTCTTCATAGCAGCTGGTAAGGAAGTGTTGCTCTGTCTCCCTTCTCCATGGGTACAGTATGGGCAGATGCGGCTCTCTCTGGGCAGCCAGTGCTGTCGATATCTGCCCATCTCTATAGTCAGAGTATGACCGCTCAGTCTGTACCTCGTCATTTGTCTTCTTAATTTACAGTCTTTCACTGTACTCAGATATTCTGCAGTTGTGTAATCTCTATTTAGGGTCAAATAACATTCAAGTTTACTTTGTTTTTCTGTTGTTTCATTCCAATAGGTTAGATCATTTTCTTTTAGTGTTTTTATAATTTGGGTGGGCAAAATTTTGTGGATGGGTGTTTCAGTGTCCTGATGCTGGATGTTGTTAGTCATGTTAGTTTGTGTTTGCAGCTTCAGGACCCTCTCTCTCTCTTTTCAGGTTCTCTCTCTCTCTCTCTCTATCTCTCAGTGTCACCCTGACTCTGAACACACACACACACACACACCCATCCCCCCACACAGACAGAAGGAGAGTGACATCAAAAGTCTGATAGTTTTAAAATTTTCTGCTATCCATAGTGTATTGTAAATTCATGAAATTAATCACATTTCCTAAGAATGACTTGTTCTGTGTATGTAATTTTTTTATGAAGTGTTTGGAAGTTGCACTTTAAAGATACAAGAAAATTACTGCTATCTTTTTTTACTGTTATTTTAATAAATCACCATTGCCACACTCTTCAAGATATTACCATTTTTAATAATTATTTTAATGATCTATAAGCATTTGTGAAATATTTTGCCTGCATTACAGCTTAGTCTTCATCTGTGAGCTGAACTGTTTTACTGCTACATTCATGAGATGATGTAAATTCAGATGAATATCATGTCAGAGGGTGTCATAGTTCAGTGTCAAATTATTATTTGCAGCACAAAAAATTATAAGACCACGTGTATGTATCTTTAGATTTTTTTATGTTGTAATTAACATAATAATTAACCTAATTATATAAAATTATGTTGTCAGAGCCCTAAAAATTAACTGGTTCTTGGATTTTTATTTTTAATTATTTTTGGTCCCCAAGACTGACAAAAAAGATAAGGCGTAGGAGATTTCTTAAGCTATAATGCAAAAAAAAAAAAAAAAAAAAAAAAAAAAAATAAAAATAAATAAATAAATGAATAAAATAAAATAAAACGAATAATTAAATAAATAAATACCGAATGATTTTTTTCTAGTGATTAAAGAGATGTTTAAAAGTCTCTCTCTCTCTCTGCGTCTCTTATGCTGTTTAAGGGGGGGGGGGCTATTTGTCACAAGAGCTGCATCTTAGCAAGGATTTGAATCCAATAAATCCAATTAATCAAACGCTCATTGACTTTAGCAATATTTTTATTTTATTTTATTTAAAATAACGCCTAGTTCAAATTGCTATATTCTTTCTTTTTTTTGGTCATAAGTAAAGACAATAAAATCACCATTCATTTAAAGATTGAACTATATGCTGAAGGTTTTAACTGAAAGGTGAAATTTAAACTGGGTTCCCGTGTGACAACTTACCCCATATAATGTAGTGTGACAACATGGCTTTATTATGAAGATTTAGAGCGATTTAAAGCAATTTTTGAAAGACGCTTTTTACTACAGTGTCGGACCGTGCCCCAAAACACACTTGTAGCCAATCAACAGTAAGGGGCATGTCTTGTTATGATAGACAGAAGAGAGAGCTCAATTTGAGTGCACAGGACGGATAGCAGATCGATTATAGATAGCGAGAAAATATCAGAGGAACAAAACATTAAAAAGAAGGGTTACTATCAGGCAAGAGGTAGGACCCGCATAAATATCAGAGCAGCTTTCCAGCGGTGGAGAGAACTCCAGGAAGGGATTGAATTGGACGCCGAGGTTGCGTTGTTTCTTATTGATAGGTGAGTAACGTTAATTTTGCTTTGTTTCACACAACTTATTTGTGTGTTTTTATATATATATGCTTGTGTGTCATCTTCACTTGTTTCCGTGATCATCATTGCCATGGTTGTGTACGTACTTGTGCGGCAGAGATTTCAAAATGGGGCGAGGTCCTGTTGAGGTATAGGCATGTTTGTTTAGGTGTTTTCAAATATCAACATCGTTTGGCAAAAATCGCTTAGTGCACCTTTAAGTTTTGTAATTATTCCAAATTACTTTTTTTTTCTATTTAAATCATACTCTGGGAGAACCATCTGTCTTTTAAACCTCATGTTAAATATTTGCATATTCTGTGTTTTATAAGACAATCAACCTATGAAGCTTTCTACATAAATAAAGTCACTCCACAAAACACAGCACAGAAGTTTCTATATCCAGAGGGACTGGACATTTATTCTTCAGGTTGCAAAGGTTTTTAGCAATTTTAGACAGTTCTGTTTAAAGGGATGATTAAAAGTTAGAGTATAAATGAAGGATAAATCTATGCTTTCCTTTAAAATAGATCAGATTAGTTTTCACTGCATAATAAAATGCATGATAATTAATACAGTACAAACACATGTATACCCCTCCGTTCTTATAGTTTGCAATTGTAACTGTTTTTAGGTTGTTTCAACATGCTGAAAATAGAAATGGAAGAAATGAACTCCACCACACCTGAAGCATCCACAAACTCCACAGCCATTGCACATCACTTTTGGCCAATGAGCGATGCAGACATTTGGCAGTATAGCATCAATTTCATGTTTGCTTTTCCTACACACTTCTATATTATATGGCTCATCGTCACAGGGACAGGAAGTGGAGTTGCATCGGTTCTTCAATATCAATCTCTCTTTTATTAAATTATGTTTTTCTTTTAATAGTTTGATATCAGTACTGTCAAAATGTATTCAGTTGCAGAGTTTGACTGCTTTACCAGCATTTTGTATTGGAATAACCACCACTGGCCATCCTCTGCATGTTTACTTCAGTCTTATATAACTTTAATGGATATATGTGGATATTCTCGACTGAGTTCTTACTCTTCCTCTCCATCCAGTTGTTCTGCTGTTTAGCTGTTCTCAAGGCTCTGAAGCAGTCAGGACCAGGAGAGAGAAGAAGAAAACCACATGAAGAGAAAAGCATTTCATCTCATTCTAATGGTATCATATTTGTACCGAACATTTTCGCAGGCTTCTTCACAATTTTTAGACAACTTCATACTGATCCTCTCATAAGTTTTGCGTTTGCATGTTTTATTCTGGATGGTTTTGTGCATCCTGTTCTTTTTCTGCACCGAACTGGGAAACTCTCTTGTGTCTGTTCCTCTTAATACCTGAAATTGAAACAAAACATTGTTACTAAAACATATATAAATGTACTTCTTATTGTTATATAAACACTCTGGGTTACTCGTGTAAACTGAACTTTACTGAATTATAGATCATGTGTAGTTTTTACAGTGTATCCATGCTTCATCTGTTAAAGATGGGATTAGTGGTGAGCGCACATGTTATGGTTTATTTAATGTTTGTTTGACAAATAAAAATAATTAATCACCTGTTACCATGTAAGGTGTTCAATATTAAACAAATACGTATTTTAGGACAAGTGCATATAAAATCAGTATAAACATGAGGGTCTTCAGAGAAAAAATAAGTAGGCCTACACCAATGCACATCAAGACAGTACAGGCACTCCCATCAAGCATTAATGTTTGCATTATTTTCTTTAATCTTAAGTGATTAGCCAAAGTAAACAAATCCTACCCTATTCCTGAACCATGTAACTTATTTTAAAATTAATAACACAGTATGTGAAAATATGAAAAGTTGGTTTTCCTGCTGATACAATTTGTGACGGCTTATATAGCGTGACAGCAGCTGATTTAAAATGTGGGGATATCTGTCTTTTTGAACCTCATTTTAGACATTTGCATGTTTGGTGTTTTAAATGACATGCAACCTAAGAAGCTTTCCACACATTTCTGGTGATGCACTGATTTCAGTCACAGCACTTAGGCTATACTACACATCCAGAAGCTCTGGACATCCACTCTTCAGGTGACAAACATTTTTCAGTAATTTCTGTATTTTTTTCTTCCTCTCTGCTTAATATAGCCTACTTATAGCCTGGGAATATAAATTAATTTCAAGTAAAATCCGCAGTGACTGGCATTGTCCCACTTAGCTATAAACAAAATAGACTATTATCTTAAAGCTTCCAGCCTTCAACTAATAATATATATTTTTTTATATATAATTTAGGCCTACAAAACATCCTTGTAGCAACAAGATCACTGCAACAATATTACGGTAATTAATTACATAATGAATGCTGGAGCCGTCTTAGTTCATTTTCATTACAGTCCAAATCTGAAACAAAACCTGATGATAATTGCGTTTGTATAAAAGAGCGCGAGTCCGAGAAGCGATACGAGACGTGAACGTAGCGTCCGTTCACGGAAGACTTGCATGGACTACGACATTAATATTAGTAATTGACGCTAAATAGCGCAATTGGCCAATCAGTGTCCAGTACTCCAAGAGCAATAAATTTACAAGTATGCTGTGATAAGATTTACTAGCCATTTTATATTGAAATTTAGAATTATAGAATGGAATGATTTGGAATACCTGCACATCTTATTAATTATTACGTTTTTTGACTGCAGTCTGAATTGCATGTTATTTCACACTAACACAGATTGCAAATGAAAAGAAAGGAGAATATTCGTATTATTCGTTAGCCTACTGCGAATGAACACTTAAATGATAAAGTTATGTGAATTAAGAAAACATGTTCAAGTCGTTTAATATTAATGTGTTCTAGAATTAGCAATTGAAAGTTTGAACTGAAGAAAAACAGACTTATTCTTATTTTGACTAGTTTTCATTGCCATCTAAAATGCATGCTAATTCATAGCCTACATATTAATACTTCCCTATTCTTATATATTGCATTTGTAACTGTTTCTGCTATTTTAGAAACAGAAGAAATGAACTCCACTGAAGCATCCACAAACTCCACAACCTTGGAACATTTCCTTTGGCCATCGAGCATTGTAGACATGTTTGTGTGTAGCATCAATTTCTTGTTTGGTTTTTCTGTACACTCCTATATTATATGGCTCATTGTCACAGGAACAGGAAGTGGTGTTGCATCAGAGTTCTTCAACATCAATCTCTCCATTTGTGAATTATGGACTTCTTTCAATTGTTTGTTAAGTGTACTGTCAACAAGTACAAATTTTGTTCAACTAACGGCACTGTCATCATTTTTAGCTGGAGTAATCGTTGCTGGCCGTCCTCTGTTTCAGTGTCTGATCTGTGTTGAGCGTTACCTGGCTGTGGTTCATCCTGTAATCTTTCTGAAGTTCAAACCTCTCAGATATAGAGTGATCTGCTGCACTGTGATCTGGATAATCACTCTTGCCTCTTGTTTGTGCCTCTTGTTTTCTTCAGTCCTAAATAACTTTATTTGGTTTACGGGTTTGTTCCCGATTCAGTTCCTTCTCTTTCTGTTCATCCAGTTGTTTTGTCTTGCAGTCAGGACCAGGAGAGAGATGGAGAGAGAGGAGAAGGGAAGTAAACCACTTGAAGAGAAGAGCGTTTTATCTTATTCTAATAATTACTGTATGCATGTGTATCTCATTTGGCCCATACATTCTTGCAAGCATGTTCATCATTTTCACAAAACACAATGCTAATACTTACAACACTTTTGCTTTGGTTTGTTTTATTCTGAGTGGTTTTTTGCATCCTGTTCTTTTTCTGCACCGGACTGGGAAACTTCCCTGTGTCTGTTCCTCATAAAACCTGAAACTGTAACAAAACATTGTTGCTAAAATCCTTATCTAAGTGTGCTTTTTTTTGTTATATAAACATTCTGGGTTACTCATGTAAACTGAATTTGGAGAATAATTTTGTCTTTAATGAATTCCTTGTAAAGATTATAGATCATGCTGTGTAGTTTTTACATCTATTAAAGATGGGATTGGTGGTGAGTGCATATGTTATGGTTTGTTTAGTGTTTGTTTGTCAAATAAAAATTATGAATCCCCTGTTTCCATGTCAGCTGTTCGAAAAAAAAAATTTGCTTAGACAAGTGCATTTAAAATTATCTGAAACAAATTCATAAACATGAGTATCTTAAGAGCAAAGTGATTACACTGATACACAAGACAGCAGGCACTTCCATCAAGCACAAATGTTTGGTTTATTGTCTTTAAGTGAATAAATAAAAGTAAACAATCTTATATCCCTGAAATAACGTATTTTTAAGAAACATAAAAGTGGATAAAATAGTATGTGAAAAATGTTATTATCTGACTGACACGGTTTGTGACAACTTACCCCACTTAGTGTGACAACATTCCCTGCTGTCATAAAAGGGGTATATTCAACCATTTATCTAAAACAAAATAATACATAAGAGCATTCGATTTTAAATATTCTGAATTACATTATTTTCTTTACAAATTATACAAATTAGGACTACCTGTCTTTTTGAACCTCATTTTAAATATTTGCATATTTGGTGTTTTAATTACATGCAAGATAAGAAGCTTTGCATATAATGCACTTGATGTCATTCACAGCACGGATATTATTACACATCCAGAGGCTCTGGACATTCCACTCTTCAGGTGACAAACTTTTTTTTTTTTTTTGGTCATATAGCCTACACTACCAGTCAAAAGTTTTTGAACAGTATGTTTAATGTTTTTAAAGAATTATCTTCTGCTCCCTAATTTGATCCAAAATACAGCAACACCATTAATATTGTGAACTATTTTTACTATTGAAAAGAACTGCATGCTTTCTATTTGAACATATTAAAAAAATATGTTTTTTTCTTGTGATTTCAAAGCTGATTTTTTTGTATAATTAAATATATGTATAGCCTATATATACAGTATTCTGCTTAATACTTATCAGATCATGAAATTTCAGGGTACATAATCAAATGCATTTCCTGATCACCCTATCTGTGTCACACTCCACTTAGGAGAAGGGAACCGCGGAGATGAGGAGCTGCTTCCAAACTTAAACTTTATTCAAATAACTCAGGACTCACTGGAGACAAACTTCACACAGATAATGACGTTAAGACTGAACACAGAAGCAGGGACACACAGGGCTTTTAAAGTGGAGACTAAACTAGATAATTAATACCACAGGGCTGGGGACTAATTAACTCAAGACACAGGGCTGGGAACTGATAATTACAAATGAGGACAGGAACAGGAACTAACCAAATATGAGCACGACACGAGAGGAGTGGAAACACGTGACATGGGGAACACAGGTCTGACAATCTGGGTGGTTTTTTTTTTTTTTTTTTTTTTTTGAGAATTACCGACTGACTGTACTTTGTGACACTTATAAATAAATAGGCATGAATTACCTGTATATATTTTTAGGACTTCCACAAAAAAAAAAAAAAAAAAAAAAAAAAAAACTCTACAAAACGTTTTAGTGTAGACAGTAATGAATTCTGGTGCCAACTGTTCTCTTCAATCCATCTGAGACTCAAGATGGCGCTAATTGCGTTTGTATGAAATAATCAACGCAATCTCACGGCAATTCGTACATATTTTACGAGGTGGCTAATTCGTACGACCTCACTCGTACGATTTAGTACGATTTGTCTAAACCCCAGTGACGGTTAGGTTTAGGGGCGGGGTTATGTGTAGGTCATTCGTACAAATTCATACGATTTCACAACTCGTAAAATACGTACGATTTAGCAAAAAACGTATGAATTTGTACGAGTGAGGTCGTACGAAATCGTACGAATTAGCCACCTCATAAAATATGTACGAATTGCCGTGAGATCGGGCTGGAAATAATAGCTCTCGACTCCAAGGAGCCATAGCCTGACAGGGGTTTTCAAACATGTCCTGGAGACCCCCCTGCCCTGCACATTTTGTATATATGTCTCCCTCATTTAACACACCTGATTCAACTCATCAGCTCATTAGTAGAGATTGCCGTTTCTCGATACCAAGTACGCAAAGTTCGGACTTGCGTCCTCAGTAGTTCGGACTTCGCAAGTTCGGGAGAACACAAGTCCGGTAATTCTGCTGCAAATGGAACAGCAGCGTACTTGATAACGTCAGTCAGCTCGCCTAGGTTATCTACACTGTACGATATCAAACACCACTGCCTCTTTTTGTTTTCATGTGAACATATTAATTGCCGCAAAAATGTAGTTCAGGGAACGTACATACATTACAGTGAAACAACATATTATATCCAGTGGTGGACGAAGTACACAAATCAAGTACTTGAGTAAAAGTACAGATACGTATAATAAAATATTACTCCAGTAAAACTAAAAGTACTGCTTTTTCAATTTTACTCGAGTGAAAGTACAAAAGTACTCGATTTTTTATGTACTTAAGTAAAAAAGTACTGATAGATAGATTTATTTAGCAATTTTATTTAGACTACTTAATTTAATTTTATATTAGCACATATTTTTATAATCCTACTGCCCAAAATACCTGGGATTTCCCAAAATAACCACTATATGGAGTTAAGATATATATGTTGTTGTTGATAAGGACTACGTTGATGAGAGTGATGTTGTAATGTTCACTGTGAAGCTTACACTGTGATGTACCTGAGAGAAAACAGATTTGACCATCTAATTTTCACCAGTAAGAAAAAAGTGTTTTAAAACTTTTGCAGAACGTCAGTTATATATGACATGAGAATCAGGCCTGAAGTTAGGAAGAACATTTTAAGGAAAATACAATTATATTTTTATAATGATTTTTTTATTCACAAACCTTGTCTGTGGTGTAAAAACACTCCTGGCCAAATGCCCCCAGAGGGCATCACTTCACTTTGATAATTACTGTAGTTATGTTCTGAACATCACATCCTTTCTTTTGACATCAGATGTAATCTATCTAGGTGGTTGAATAAAAATATTTTGACTTTATATCTAAAAATTTCCTCAACTTAGCACCAGCAAGCTTGTTAGCTAGACAGTTAGCATCAGGCAACAATATTTACTTATTTTCAGTATGGTTATGAATAAACATTCATATCTGTCTACTCGGCTAGTTGATCTAAACAATCTAAAAAATTATACTGTTGATAAACAATATAAAAACAGACATCACATAGGGCTAAATGCGTAGCATTTTAATAAAACTGTTAATGTTACAGCAGTGGGGAATATGAACGTGCATGAGTTATTTTATTTAATCTGTTATTTTAATGTTTCGTTTTTTTACCTAAAACATAGAGTCACTGACATTGATCTGTCTGCATTCAAGCATTTCAGTGGGCTTAAATAGATCACCCTTTACAGAAGATTTAGTTCACAAACAACTGACAGTTTTGAGCTAAATATGATTTTCAGTTACAATAATTAATCCTAAAATTCGACATTAGTAACTTACTTTTCGCAGCATCAGTTGTGCACGCTCACGCTCACAAGATCTCCCGGTTCTTTACTTGTGAGTTCAGTTCACTGAAGACTCGCTCTAAACGGTTCATTTGAATCAGTGAGTTTTCGACTCGAGAACAGCTGCAATCGGATCATTCCAATGTGTGAATGAATCGTTTGGTGTCATTTGCGAACCGATTTAACAGGTTCATTGAAAAGAATCAGTTTGTTCATGAATAAACCACCGCTTCTGCGTCTCGGAGCACGTGATGTATTATAAGGAGTAACGATACGTTTTATGAAATGTAGTGAAGTAAAAAGTATGATCTTATGCTTTGGAATGTAGTAAAGTAAAAGTAAAAGTTACTCAAAATAAAACGAAATGATATCAAACACCACTGCCTTTTCGTTTTCATCAAAATATAAAACACAACCCTCTTTTCGTTTTCATTTTAAAAAAATATAAAAGATTAAAATGTGGTTTAGGTAATATGTGCACATACTTTATACTCTGATTCACTGTATGTATAATAAAATGAAATGAAAGCACAACTCTGCCTTTTTTGTTAAATGTCAGTTTTAATGAACAATAATAGCCATTATAAAAGTATAAGTATAAAGGAAAGGAAAGGACGTGACATGTGGCCAAGTATGGTGTCCCATACTTCGAATTTGTGCTCTGCATTTAACCTATCCAAGTGCAAACACACAGCAGTGAGAAGTGAACAAACACACACACACACACACCGTGAACACACACCCGGAGCAGTGGGCAGCCAATGCTGAGCCGCCCAGGGAGCAGTTGGGGGTTTGGTGCCTTGCTCAAGGGGTCTCACCTCAGTCGTGATATTGAGGGTGGAGGGTGGACATTCACTCCCCCCACCTACAATCCCTGCCGGACTTGAGACTTGGACCCGCAACCTTCGGGTTACAAGTCCGACTCTCTAGCCATTAGGCCACAACTGCCCCTAAAGTATAAGAGACTTATGTAAAAGGAAATAAAGAAAAAAGCAAACAATTCAGTCACGTTAACAAAGT
Organism: Aspiorhynchus laticeps; assembly: GCA_023376895.1. NCBI lineage: Eukaryota > Metazoa > Chordata > Actinopteri > Cypriniformes > Cyprinidae > Aspiorhynchus > Aspiorhynchus laticeps. The sequence continues at coordinate 30,585,156 of CM041811.1, forward strand.
AAACGCTGTATTACGATTAATAAATAAATAATTTATGAAACATAACTTTGTGCTCAGCCAAAACGATATGACCTGGAAGAAATAATAGATTCATGAGACCAAAGATTGCCTGTTAGATATACCCAAAACAAATTTGACCTCATGTTTAACCACTACAGAGACATCAGAGCCAGCAGAAAATGTCAGAAGGACTAGCCGCTGTGAGGCTGCTCTCGGCGGATACATGAGCTCTGAGCGCCCGGTGATCGCGTGGAGCTCACGTCTCCGAAATCGGCAAAACAAATTTTCAAATAGGTGCTATCTTTATAAATAAACCGCAGATTTGAGTTTTAAACAACTACATTTTAGCCTGAAATACTCTCAGAACGGCATTTCATGACAATAACTGTAATATTTTGAATATTTTGCGGTTTTCCCCGCCGCCATTAATGCTTGCTGATTGGTGCGAAATGCATTCTGGGATACCTGGCTGCCTCAAGTTCGCACAAGTCACCTCTGGATGCATCCTTGATAAAGGGGGTGGAGCAAGAACACATCTGGGGATTTGAACTGTACTTGGCTAGATGTGAACTTTGAATTGGAACAGTACTTGGGCGACGACTGATGACATTTCACAAGTCCACAAGAACTCAAGTACAGACAAGAATGCATATTGAGAAACAGCCCTGAATTGAGTGTGTCTGATAAGGGAGACATACAAAATGTTCAAGGCAGGGGGCCTCCAGGACAGGTTAGAAAACCCCTGGCCTACGAGATGTGAATGCAGTGTCGGTTTGCAGAAGTTGCATGGACTACAGCATACATATTAGGAAATATCTGACCCCTAAATAACGTGATTGACCAATCAGTGTCAAGTACTTTAAGAGCAATAAATTTACAATAATGTTGTGATAATTATTGGCAATTTTATATCAAAATGTAGAACTGTGTAGAATTATAGAATGGAATGATTTGGAGTAGGCCTATTACTTGCACATCTTACTAATTGTTTAAGCTTTTCAAGTCTTGTAATATAGGGTGTTATAATATTAAAAAGTATTAATACAATTTTATAAAAAGTAGAACTGTATATAGGCCAAAAATGCATGTATGCTTTTTCTTTAGGCTATAGTTTTCACCGCAGTGTAAAATGCATGTTAATTTATAATAGCACTTTATACTTCTCCATTCTTATAGACTGAAATTTTAACCTTTCAGCTTTTAGCTTTTTAGACACAGAGGTAATTGTCTCCACTGAAGGGTCCACAGAATCCACAACCATGCAACATTGGCCAGTGACTATTGTAGACGTGTGTGTACGCCATCAATTCCCTGTTTGGTTTTCCTGTATACTCCTATGTTATGTGGCTCATCGTCACAGGAACAGGAAGTGGAGTTGTGTCAGAGTTCTTTAATATCAATCTCTCTATTTGTGAATTATGGTTTTCTTTCAATTGTTTGTTAAGCGGACTGTCAAATTTTGTTGATGTCATTACATTATCAACATTTTAATTGGAGTAACTATCACTGGTCTTCCTCTGTTTCAGTGTCTGGTGTGTGTTGAGCGTTACCTGGCAGTGGTTCATCCTGTGACCTTTCTGAAGTACAAACCTCTCAGATATAGAGTGATCTGCTGAACTGTGGCCTGGATCATCACTCTTGGCTCTTGTTTGTGCAGCATGATTACTGCAGTGTTACATAACGTTATTTGGTTTATGTGGTTATTCCCGATTCAGTTCTTCCTCTTCCTCATCATTCAGTTGTTTTGTCTTGTGGCTGTTCTCAGGGCTCTGAAGCAATCAGGACCAGGAGAGGGAGGGAAAGGGAGAAAGGAAGAAATCCACATGAAGAGAAGAGCATTTTATATCATTATAATAATTACTGTAAGCACGTTTATCATATTTGTCCCATGCATTCTTGCAAGCTTTTTCACCATTTTCACACCACACAATATTGAAGCTTGCAAAACATTTGGTTTGGTTTGTTTTATTCTGGGTGGTTTTGTGCAACCTGTTCTTTTTTTGCACCGGAGTGGGAAACTGTGTCAGTTCCTCATAAAACCTGCAACCGTAACAGAGCATTGTTAGCATAAGGATATATTGTATAACTAAACCTTATACTGCATTATGGGCATTCAGCATGTATGTAAAATTAATTTTCTCTTGCTGAATTCCTTGGAAAAATTATAGACCATGTTGTGTAGTGTTTAGAGTGCATTCACCTGTCAAAGATGAGATAGATGGTAAGCACGTGATGTAGTTTGTGTATTATGTAAATGTTTGTTTGTCAAATAAAAGCAATTAATCTCTGACAAAGGTTCACCTGTTTCCATGTCAGGTGTTAGTTAAAAACAATACTTTAAACAAGTGCATATAAATTCAGCTAAACCAAATGTTCAAACAGGGATGTTCAGACATCAAGGATGCAAAAAAAGAGAGCGCATTAATACTATACATAAAGCAGCACAGAGAAATATCACCACATCTAAACTAAGTAAGTAATTATGTTATCTGCTACACAGTTATCGAAAACTTTCAACATAAGCAAATACTTGTTGATTATCTTGGTGAAAAGTAAAAGTGAATGTTATGTGAACATTAAACATACTGAGGTGCGTTGTGTTAAAACATTTAAAATGTATGTGTGTGTGTGTGTGTGTGTGTTTTTAGTGAAAGTAAATATATGTTTTTAACTTGTTTCATGCGGTTTGGCTTACATGCTCAATTACACTCAGCTACTGACACTTCCCTCGACCTTAGATCACAACTGCAACCATTTGTTTCATCTTATTCAGATTCAGAGCTCAGAATAAATGAATATCTCTACAATGAACTCCGTCACCCCTGAAGAATCCACAAACTCCACAGAACATTTCTTCTGGCCACTGGGCATCTTAGGAAAGAGTGTGTTCATCGTCAATGTCCTGTTTGGTCTTCCTGCCCACTCCTACATTTTATGGCTCGTTGTCACAGGAACAGGAAGTGGAGTTGCGTCAGAGTTCTTCAATCTCAATCTCTCTGTTTGTGAAATATTTTATTGTTTGAATTGTCTGCTAACTCTACTGTCATTTGTTTGTCAGAGTCTTATAGGTATAACACAGTTTTTAATTGGACTAGGCATCACTGGTCGTCCTCTGTTTCAGTGTCTGATGTGTGTTGAGCGTTACCTGGCAGTGGTTCATCCTGTAATCTTTCTGAAGTTCAAACCTCTCAGATATAGAGTGATCTGCTGCACTGCAGCCTGGATAATCACTCTTGGATCCTGTTTGTTCTGCATGTTTACTTTAGGTTCAGACAACTATTTTACATTTACATGGTTTTCCTCAGTGCAGTTCCTAGTGTTCTTCTCCATCCAGATGTTTTGTCTTGTGGCTGTTCTCAGAGCTCTGAAGCAGTCAGGACCAGGAGAGAGAGGGAGAGAGAGAGAGGAGAAAAACCACATGAAGAGAAAAGCATTTTATCTTATTCTAATAAATACTGTGAGCATGGCTATCATATTTTTTCCATTAATCCTCTCTGGTTTCTTAAGTGTTTCTACACTTAATAATATTGAAATACACAGGACTTTTGGTATAATTAGTTTTATTGTGGGTGGTTTTGTTCAGCCTGTTCTTTATCTGCACCGGGCTGGAAAATTCTCCTGCCTATGTGTCTCATAAGCTGTTGTTAGATTTTACTGTAGAATATTTAGAAAAACATGTAGAAAATATTTACTTTATTACTATTAGTTGTATTACAGTAATACGGTATGTATGTATGTATGTATAAAATGTTATATAACAATATATAAAATTAAAATTTGTAAAATTGAATAGCAATTACTTTGAGTTTTGTGGCATGTTGCCACAAAAAAATGCAGTGACATTGCAAAAGTGAAATCATAGAAGTCTAGATAAATTACATTACTGAATAACACTGAACCATATTTCCAGGCCCAGAAGTATTTGTATACTATTTGTAAATATATTCTGTTCATCTCTTTAGAAATGTACCACTCATTAAAATATCAGATCACAAACTTGTGTCGGCCCTGATTTAATTTGTGTGTATCATATCCCATAAGATTTGCATTGATGTAAAAGCTTTCAAATGTAAATTTTCCACATTTTTCTCTGTTCAAATGTTCTAATGTTACTTGTGCTTTCCACATTAAATATTTAAATACCGGGTATTTTATGTAATGTGCGGTATTATACCAAGCACATATATCCTTGTGACAGTGTAGCATGTCAGTCGAGAGATTTATGTTAACATAAAGGCATTCAATCTTTTAAGTTTTAATTCAGTTCTGCCTGAATTATATATTAACAACATCTTTGTGGTTTGTGTTGATGTCAGCAAGTCCCAAGATTTTGGATAAATATCTGGAAACTACAATACACTGGAGATATCAGTATGAGGGTATGACAAAATGTTAGATTATGATTTTGTTTATTTTATTTTTTTGCATTTTACTTAGCATTTATCATTTTTATAGTGGTTAATGAGTGCTGATCATAAACTTTTACAATTTTGCTTTCACCCTTACACTGAAATTCCATAAATGCATTAATATATTTAATATGTTTTTTGTGCACTTGTGAACAGATGAATGACTCCATTGGGAACATTTCTTCACATGACGTCCATCTTTCTAGCAACCTCACAACTCATGAGGTTTCATCACTGGATGGTTTCCGGATTGTTGTCCTATGCTTTAATCTACTGTCTGGTGTTCCTACATACTTCTATGTAATGTGGCTTATTATCAGGGGAAAAAATGGAATTGCATCAGAGTTCTTCAACTTCAATCTCAATGTTTGTGAGATCATTTTCTCTCTATCTGCTTTAGCCTTTCTACTGTCACAGATGTTTCCAAGTTTTGTTTCAGTGCAGAAATTTTCACTCGGCCTTGCCATCACCGTTCGTCCTCTGTTTCAGTGTCTGATGTGTGTTGAGCGTTACCTGGCAGTGGTTCATCCTGTAACCTTTCTGAAGTACAAACCTCTCAGATATAGAGTGATCTGCTCTGTTTTTGTGTGGCCAGTAGGACTTGGCTCCAGTTTGTTTTGCATGATCAGTTTTCTCACACGCAATATTTATGCGTTTACATGGTTTTTCCTACTGCAGTTTCTAGTCTTTCTATCCATTCAATTGTTCTGCTGTTCGGCTGTTCTCAGAGCTCTGAAGCAGTCAGGACCAGGAGAGAGAGGAAGAGAGAGAGAAGAGGAAAATCACATGAAGAGAAGAGCGTTTTATCTCATTCTCATAACTACTGTGACCATGGTAATCATATATGCCCCTTTTATTGTCACAGGAATCCTCTATATCCTAACGCAACAAGAAGTCTCAGTTGCCTATCCAATTAGTTTTATTTGTTTTATTTTGGGTGGCTTTGTTCAGCCTGTTCTGTATCTGCACCGTGCTGGGAAACTTTCTTGTTTCTGTTCTACTTAAAATCTGTTACTAACTACTGACAGTTATTGCACCTGATTGCTTTTGTTTTCTTTAAATTATTGTACTATTTTTATTTTATTTTTTTTCATCTGAAAACACTACTTTGAGTGAAACTTGGATGAAAAACTGTAAATTGTGCATAAACATAATGTGAGTCTAATCTGACTATAATCTAATCTGATATTTTGTGCTTTAGTGCCTCTATCATTAAAGTTTCTGTTTTCCAAATTTAAATTTGTGCTTGCATTCAAATTATTATCAAGTACAATCCAGAAACACTTAACATATATCAAGGCCTAACTTTTTAAATTATTGAATAAATTGTTGAATCAAAAATGAATCATCTCAACATTTAGCCTACCAACGATCATATAATTTCAAACCTGCATGATTTTGAGTAAATAATGAGAACATTTTATTTTTGAGGTTAACTATTCTTTACATAACTTTTTTTTCTTTTTTTTAAAATAAATAGGAAAATTCTGTGCAACTAGTGTGATCTGATCTACAAATAAATGACTCTGAATGAATAGTTTAAAAATACTTGTTTGTCCGAGGAACCCTTACTGAATGAGCTCTGTCAGAGCTGTTTCTGAATGATCTGACTGACATAATGAACTTGAAGTTACCACTTTTATGTTTATCTCGAAAATACGTTTTGTGTGCTTATTAAAACAACCGCGACATTCACAATAATTCAAAAGCTTTTGGTTTATTATTAACTCTCTTACATTTTGGATAACTTGGTTAACCTTTTTTTTAAAAAAAAAAAAGTCTTTTAAATACGTGCATGTAAATAACTATTCTAAGGAAAGACATCAGGCAATCTCTGAAAGGTTTGGTTGATTTAAACAGAACTCAAAATTAAATGTCTGCATCATGCCAGACAATTTGCATTCTGCTCCATTTAAATTAGCTTGATTTATGGTTGCACACGCATGTGTCTGTGTTCATGTTTTCTCACGCAATAATAAACCACACTTGACACTTTGTTGTTGACACTGGCTGCTTATTATTATTAGTCTATGAGCTGGGGTTCTGACAGAGCTGAAATGATTTCATTTGTCAGTGGCTTCTGGAATGCTTAGTTATGTGTTGCACCTGTCAGGTGATACCATGTATGTATGTGCCCTAGATTATGTTGAACATGAGATCATGTCAAATTGAATGATATGTTTTGGTATCATTTTGGAAGGCAGACAGTCCAGCTTTTTAAGTGACTATCTATAGAACTCTGTAATAGCCAAATAATTAAAACAAAACTTTTCTTTTTTTTATGATGTGTGTTATTTATCTGGTTTACTGAATTACAGTTCTGATTTACTAACACTTGTATCTCATTCATAGATCACAGTTGTGTTTTTTGACCGCACACGGTGAAGAGATGAACATCTCCAGTGGGATCTTCACCACTGTTGGATTAAACTCCTCCAGTTACTTATTGTACAAAGGAACCGTGGAGGAAACTGGTTTTAAAATAACCTAAATTATGGATTTTATCACCATTATGTAGGGTCTTCCTATTAACTCCTATGCGATTTTTCTTATAGTAACAAGAACAGGGAATGGGCTTGCGGCAGAGTTATTCAGTCTGAACCTTGCTGTCTGTGAGATCTTCATATGTCTGGAATCTTTATTGATTTTTCTCAGCTATAAATGTAATATTCTTTGGATGGCTGTGCATTTTTTAGATGGATTACCCATCACCAGTCATCCTCTGTTTCAGTGTCTGTGTGTTGAGCGTTACCTGGCAGTGGTTCATCCTGTAACCTTTCTGAAGTACAAACCTCTCAGATATAGAGTGATCTGCTCTGTTATTGTCTGGGTGGCAGCATTTGTGTCCTGTGTGGTCAATATTATGACATTTTTGCTGACCCTAACTATGTTGTTCTTTGTTTTTTTGTGTACACAATTCTTCCTCTTCCTCTTCCTCTTCCCCGGGCGCTGTAACACGGCTGCCCACTGCTCCGGGTGTGTGTTCACTTAAGATGGGTTAAATACAGAGAATACATTTCACTACTGGTTATATACTCTCTATGTAATTGTGTATGTGACAAATAAAAAATAATCTTAATCTTAATCTTCCTCTTCTTTCAGTTGTTCTGCTGTTTGGCTGTTCTCAGAGCTCTGAAGCAGTCAGGACCAGGAGAGCGAGAGGAGGAAAACAATTTGAAGAGAAGAGTGTTTTATTTAATTCTAATAACTAATGTGTCTATGCTCCTTTTATTGTTTTATTTGTTACAAGTATGATGTCAAAACAAAGGCATAATATACTCATGTCTATTAGTTATGCTTGTTTTACTTTGGCTGGTTTGCTTCTTTTTCTCTATCGGGTCGGGAAACTGCCCTTCACCAAATAATGATAATTATACTCATCATTATGAAGCGTTTATAATCAATACTCTACCATACAGCTGCAATATATACAGTATACTGTAGAATTATGGAAATAATCACTAAACTAAACAATGTACTTACTGTTTTAGTTTTGTGTATGTTAACTTTAATCAAATAAAGCACATCTGAAGCCTTTTTATGCTCATTTTGGGAGATAATTTTTAAGGTTTGGTTTATGGTTTGATGTTCTGAAATACACTGTATCTTTCACAGTCCTTCATCTTAATTGTTTCACTAAACAAACCATTTTGTCTGTAACATGCACTTTTACTCAAATTTAACTGCAATAAAATATGTGTTTTGCAGTATTTGTGAAGCTAGCATACAAATACAACAAGCAAACCGCAAACTGCCCTATTGAAAGCATAGTTGCTCCAAAATACTAACAAAAAGTAGCTATAACTAAGATAGCTATAACAAAGATGTTGTCACTTAATGTATTTGCATATCAGGGCATAAAGTGCAAGGTTCGTCTCATTAACACATACATTTGAAAGGAGAAGGTCCAGCTATAAGTGACTATAAAATTTAATATAATTCAGTTTGTTTCAGTCATCTTTATGAAAGACAGGAAAGAGGTAAAGAGCTGATTGATTTAGCTTGTTTTGGCCAGAGAATTGAATGCTATTGTGTTATGAGAGGATTTTTTTCTCCTGTAGGATCAATATTATGTTTGGACAGTTCTTCCTCTTCCTCTTCCTCTTCCTCTTCTTTCTGAAAGAGCTCTGAAGTAGTCAGGACCAGGAGAGAGAGGGAGTGAAATAGAGGAGGGAAACCACATCAAGAAAAGAGTGTTTTATCTAATTCTAATAACAACTGTGACTATGGTTACCCATATTACCCTATGTTCCTTATATAACTTTAACCCCCGGTTTCTAGCCTAAGTAATGTTTTTTTCTTCTCTCTCTCTCTAAGGCAAATTTATAAAAATTACTTAAATGTCCTAATTGAACTATGGCTTAATTCTGGCTTTGTCTAAGCTCTGTCTGTGAAACCAGGCCTAATAGTTCCAAATTTCAATACAAAAACCTGACATGCTCTTTGTCTAGTTATGTTTGTTTTACTTTGGTTGGTTTGGTGCAGCCTCTTTTCTTTCTCTATAGAGTTGGAAAGTTACACTTATGTGCGTAAATTTTTTTCTACGACTGTGCAAAAAAAAACAGGTTGTGTTGGCTACAAGCTACTCATCATTTGAACTACAAAAAAATTAGCTACAATTGAAGTATTAAAAATAAACTAGGCTATTTTTATTTAATTGGGCTATAGTTATTTAATTGATTTAAGCGTATTGCTTTCTGGTTGTGTAATTGATTTGTTTTTATTTTACTTACACAATTGTGATTATTGACTTATTTTTACACCATGCAAAATGTGTTGCTTGTAGAATGTGTTATTTTAGAAATATAATTTATGGCTATGAAATTCATATAAAAGGAAAAAATATTCTGCATCTGCTGTTTTGATTTGATTTCTTTAAAGATGACATTGTTTTTGTAACCCGATGTGTTAAATGAGATTGTGTTCTCTCCCATTTGAATGAGTTTGTATATGTGGTTATTTGGACCGAGAGGACATTTTTATTACCACCCTTCCAGCTGATCCTGAATGACTTTGCCCTTTTTCAGTCTTGGAATTTGTCACATTTGATAGGTTATTAAGTTATACATATATGTGTGGAAATGAACTGATTGAAGATATTTGTATTAATGTTCAACACCAACACAGTTTTTGGAAGTAAATATGATGTCACTGTGTATTTGCATGTTATTTTGCAATGCTTCAGGACCAATGCCTTGTAGAGAAGTATAAGATTCAACCCATGAACACAACTTGGAAGGCAAACAGTCCAGCTATTAGTGCATATAAATATATTTTTTAGGTAAAATAGCCAAATAATTAGAACAGAACTGCTCTCTTTTTTAATGTGTGTTATTTACAGTACTTTTGATCAGGTTTACTCTGTACAATCCCAGAATGTTCTGGTTTACTTTACTTATCTCATTCATAGTTCACGGTTCTGTTCTGCAAACAGTGAAGAGATGAACATTTCCAGTGAGATCTTCACCACCGATGATCAAATTCATCTGATTATGTACTTTATAACAACAGCACTGAGAAGAAAACTGAATTCGAAAAGTTTTCAGTTTGTATCGTCACCGTTGTGTTGGTTTTTCCTACCAACTCCTATGTGATATGGCTTATAATAACAGGAACAGGGAATGGACTCACAGCAGAGCTCTTCAGTCTTAACCTCGCTGTCTGTGAGATGTTCATATGTATGGAGTCTGTCATGGGTCTTATCAGCTATAAAGTTGCAATTATCTGGATGCTTGTGGGTTTTTTACAAGCACTAGCCCTGACTGTTTGTCCTCTGTTTGTGTGTCTGATGTGTGTTGAGCGTTACCTGGCATTGGTTCATCCTGTAACCTTCCTGAAGTTCAAACCTCTCAGATATAGAGTGATCTGCTCTGTTATTGTCTGGGTGGCAGGGTTTGGCTCTGGCGGGGTCGGTATTGTGACTTCACTGTTGTTTATTTTTGGGTTGTATTTTATTTTATTATTGGCACAGTTCTTCGTCTTCCTATTCATCCAGTTGTTTTGTCTTGTGGCTGTTCTCAGAGCTCTGAAGCAGTCAGACCAGGAGAGAGAGTGAAAGAAAGAGAGGAGAAAAACCACATGAAGAGAAGAGCATTTTATCTCATTCTAATATCTAATCTGAGCATGGTTGCCATATATATTACCTACACTGAACAAAATTATAAACGCAACACTTTTGTTTTTGCCCCCATTTTTCATGAGCTGAACTCAAAGATCTAAGACTTTTTCTATGTACACAAAAGGCCTATTTCGCTCAAATATTATTCACAGATCTGTCTAAAGCCCAATTCGGACGGTAATTGTTTCTCATATGGATGTCTTTAAAAATAAATTTACATATCACCTCGGTGATATAACTCATGGATTCGGATGTCAATTTATTCACTCTACGTCTACTTCTATCATCGCTTGGATTACAGCGTCATGCGCCTTCTTTTTGAATGTGATTTTTCTCCAATGAGGGGGCGGAATATTTGGCAAATTACTCTACGGCACTTATATTATTGCTATTAACTGCGTGCAGACAGCGTGTCAATCAATGCATTGGAGAATACGGCGAACATAAATAAAGAAACAAAGTTGCTTGCCCATGGGCGGGACATAATCGCAGCATTAATCCAATGACCGTCTAGTTTCGAAGCACTGAAAAAAATCTGTTCAAAGCAGCCCCATTGAAGTCAATGGACGCTAGGCTTCAACAGGGAAATACACTGTGATGCTACGGGAATGTATGAGAAGGAAATCGAGTTAACTATTGTTAACACAATAGTACATATTTGACCATTAATTTTTTTACATTATAGGGGAAGCCAAGCTTCCCTTGCAGTCTTAAAGAAATCCCCACTGGAAGATACAAAGGGCACAATTTTGCTCTTCAGCAAACGCTCATTGTGTCATTGTGTGACTTATTTGGTGTTGTTTGTCACAAGCAGTATATTGTCATGGCGAGTGGACAGTTTAAGCAGTGTGTGCATCCCTGCCCGAGGTTTTTAATGGGTGGGGACACACATCAGCTGTGTGTTCATTGTTTGGGAGTGCAGCACGCCCGGGCAGCTCTCGAGGGAGCTGCCTGTGAGGACTGTGAAGCGCTGCCGATCAGAGTGCTGCGCTCCCGTCTGGCTGTGTTTAATGACGCTGGCCAGGCTCGCGTGCCCTGTGGTTCGGCGGCTTAGATCATGGGGCTCGCAGATGGATCTGTCAGGAGGGCTCAAGACTGCTGCGGCACATTCTCAGTCCTCGTCTTACAGTTCCGATGTTCTCACTCCCTGTGCGGAAGAAGCCGCGACAAAGGAGGACCCGATGTTTGAGCTGTCTGATTCCGAGGAATTAGACGTGCTCGGCACAGAGGCGGGTGAAATTGCAGAGAGCTCGCCACTGCATTCACCCGCATATGAGGAGCTTGTTGATGTGTTGTCTCGTGCCGTGGCCAAACTTAATATTAACTGGCCACAAGAAAAGCAGGAAGTGCAAGTGAAAAGTAAATTGGATGAGCGCTTCCTGCAGCACAGGTCTCAGCTTCAACGCCGGGGTTTACCATTTTTTCCTGACTTACACAATGAGTTGTGTAAGTCATGGAATAAACCGTACTCTGCACGACTGTCTAACCCTCCTGTATTAGATTATAGTAACATTTTAGGAGTGAGTGAGTACGGTTATGGGACGACGCCTCGTGTGGTAGAGGCTTTAGCCAGCTACCTCTCCCCTGAAGTTGCGTCGTCCCTTAAAACCCCGGTACTGCCCACCAAACCTTGTCAGGTTACATCATCATTGGTGGGCAGAGCTTATATGGCGGCTGGTCGTGCTGGTGCATGCCTGCATACTATGGCACTTATACAGGCATACCAGGCTGATTTTTTATAAGATTTAGACGAGTGCAAGGGACCAACTCCGGGAGATTTAGCGGAGCTACGTAGAGCTGCAGATTTGTCTCTCCGTGTTACCAAGGAGAGAGCCCGTGCCATCGGCTGCTCCATGGCAGCTATGGTAGCCACGGAGAGACATTTGTGGCTAAACTTATCGGGGATAAAGGAAAAGGACAGGGCCTTTCTCCTGGATGCCCCGATATTGCCTTCTGGCCTGTTCGGCGACGCAGTCAATATGGTCGTCGACAGGTTTCAGGAGGCGAAAAAGCAGTCTGCGGCATTTAAGCAGTACCTCCCTCGCCGCACTAAATCTAAGAAGGCTGCTCCGAGTAGGCGGCCCCAGCCGTCATCAAGCTCCTCGTACCGGCAGGTACAAAAAGAGAGTGTTGCTTCTAGAACCCCTCCTCAGGGATCTTGGCAACAGAGGCGACGCTCTCGCCTGAAGCCCGCCGAGCCGAAGGTCGATTTGAGGACCGTCCTTCAGGCAAGAAAGGCTTCGGGAAAGAGGTCTTATCTCTTGCAAGGCTCTCTGAGGGTTGCCCCCCACGGGGTGGAGCGATCAAGGTCGTTTCCACCTCGGAACACTCAGGAAATCGATGTTGGTATCCCGCCGTCCAGTAGGCTTTGGGCCATGTCAATTTCCAGCGAACGCATGCTGCAGTGTCCGCCCCAAAGGCTTATGGCCTGGCAGCGACAGTGTCTGCAAACAGAAAATCGCTTTCAATCTTTTCCTGCCGGTATTCCGCTTCAGGAGGTCGTAAACGATACTCGAAGAACACCCAAGGTCAGCCTCGAGAGGCTGATTCCCTTAGTAGATTATATCGGCGCATGGCAATGCATTCCAAATATATATCCATGGGTCCTACGTACAGTAGAAAGGGGGTACATACTGCAGTTCGGTTACCGCCCCCCAATGTTCAATGGGGTGGTCTGGGCTGTAGTGCACCCAGAGCAGGGTTGGGTGATGGAACAGGAAGTTCACTCCCTGTTGGTGAAGGAGGCCATAGAACATGTTCCTCCGCCAGACAGGGAGTCCGGGTTCTACAGCCGGTACTTCATAGTTCCCAAGAAGGATGGGGGTTGCGTCCAATTTTAGATCTGCGGCACTTGAATCGTTCTCTCAGGAGATTCAGGTTCAAGATGCTCACTATTCCTACCATCGTGAGTCAGATCAGATCAGAGGACTGGTTTGTCACGATAGATCTAAAGGACGCATACTTCCATGTTTCTATCATTCCTTCACACAGGAAGTTCCTGAGGTTCGCTTTCGTGGGCGAAGCGTTCCAATATCGGGTTCTTCCGTTTGGCCTAGCTCTCTCCCCTCGCACTTTCACCAAGTGCATGGATGCAGCTCTCACACCTCTGAGACGTCAGGGCATCCGTGTGCTGAATTATATCAATGACTGGCTTATACTGGCCCAGTCTCGGGAGATGGCAGTTCGGCATCGAGATGTCGTCCTTCCAGTTCCAAAGACTGCTGGGACTCATGGCAGCTGCGTCCAACGTAATACCTTTTGGACTTCTGTACATGAGACCCCTACAGTGGTGGTTGCAAACCAAGGGGTTTTCCTCGAGAGGGAATTCATTCCCTATGATCAAAGTCACGCGCCGATGCCTTCGTGCCCTGTCCATATGGAAGAGACCTTGGTTTCTGTCCCAAGGCCCAGTATTGGGAGTGTCATGTCGCCAAAAAGTCGTTTCGACAGACTCATCCCTTATGGGTTGGGCGCGGTCATGGACGGCCGCTTTGCGAGAGGTCTGTGGCAGGCCCGGCATTCCTCATGGCACATAAATTGTCTGGAAATGCTAGCGGTCTACAAGGCTCTGAGGAGCTTTCTCCCAGATCTCAGCGGTCACCATGTCCTAATACGAGCAGACAATATGTCAGTGGTCTCGTATTTGAACCATCAGGGGGGTCTGAGGTTGCACCCTCTGTGCACACTGGCGCACCAGATCATCCTGTGATCCAAGGGGAAACTGTCGTCTCTCAGCGCGATGTATGTCCCCTGGGACCATAATCGGGGAGCAGACATCCTGTCGAGGCAGGGATGGGGCCCGGGGAATGGAGACTTCACCCCGAGGTGGTGAAGTCGATATGCAACAGGTTCGGCCCAGTGGAAGTGGATTTGTTCGCATCTCGAGAGACGACCCACTGTCCACTGTGGTTTTATCTCAGGCATCCAGCCCCGCTGGGGTTGGACTCCATGGTGCAGACGTGGCCAAGGCTACGCCTGTACACTTTTCCCCCGATCGCTCTGCTCCCAGGAGTTCTGGAGAGGGTCCGGAAAGAGGGGGTCAGTCTGTTGCTGGTAGCCCCATTCTGGCCGGCCCGGGTATGGTTCTCAGACATCATGTCACTCCTGGCAGGCCAGCCGTGGCAGATCCCTCTGCTGTCTCAGGCAGGGGGCACAATTTTTCACCCTCGGCCAGAGCTGTGGAAACTGTGGGTCTGGCCCCTGAGGGGCTGAGGCTGGCTTGTCGGCTGCAGTGATCGAGACAATACTAGGGCTCCCTCCACAAGGAGATTGTATGGCCTAAAGTGGAATGTGTTTTCCACGTGGTGTAGAGAACGTGGGTTGGACCCGGTTAACTGCCCAGTGGCTGCAGTGCTGGAGTTCCTCCAAGATCGTTTCTCTGCTGGTCTTACCCCATCCACACCAAAGGTGTACGTGGCTGCCATTGCGGCTTTCCACGCGACTTTAGATGTTGGGCCTCTGGGTAGGCACCAGCTGGTCGTGCGTTTCCTCCGTGGTGCATGGGGGATGAGGCCTGCGACTCGTTCCAGAGTCCCAACTTGGGATCTGGCTGTGGTCCTTGAAGGGCTGTCACTTGCCCCCTTCGAACCTATCGAGTCGGCTACGGCGAAGAACCTGACCTTTAAGATGGTCTTCCTCCTAGGGATTACTTCGCTCAAGAGAGTGGTGGATCTCCATGCCTTGGCTATCTCGCCAACCTGCCTGGAGTTTGCCCCTGGAGGAGTTAAGGCCATTTTACACCCTAGGCCTGGCTATGTGCCCAAGGTGCCATCTAATGTGGCATGGCCGGTTCAACACAAAATTCAACACATTACTTATATAGTAATACCAGAAAATAACAACATAATGTTAATAAAGTAGCTACATTTCTGTCCGATAATATAATTTGACTTACAAAATCATTGATAACTTTTGTTTCTCCTAAATTAAGAAAAACAAATGTTTGGTGATTTCTTAGGAGTAACATTCATTGATTGAGCAATAGTCAACAAAACAATTTGTATGAAATTAAAGAAAATCAAATGAGATTATCTGATTTGCTTCTCAATGAGCTGTAGAAAGATCACAAATATTATTTTTGGGTGTCATTCTTTGGTTAAATTAAATGTTTTGTTTTGTTGTTTTTTTTCTTCTAAAATGGGGAAATCATGCAGTAACATGATAACAAACTGTTGGACATAGTTAAATGTAAAAAAAAAAATTAGCCACTGAAAAAGAGTAAAATGACAAAAAAAGATAGTTATGTAGCAAAAAACAAATATCAAGTTATACTTTTTTTGTGTGGTAATACAAAGATTTTATGTGGTCATTTCAATGTTAAATAATAGTTTATCATACATAATAGTCAATAGTCATGGATAATCACATCTGTTGTAGTTTAATTTATTGTAGCTGTGTGTTCTTTTTTTATCTAAACCAGAATGACAGAGAGGTATGTGTTTTCATAATTTCCTAATGGATGGTTGTTAAGACCAGGTGGTTATTTGTGCGTGAGAGGAGAGGTTTGATCACCACCAGTCCAGCTGATCCTGAACACATTTCTTTCTTTCAGTGTTCAAGATTATCTTGTTCTTGTGCGGAGTTGAACTGAATGAAGAACTTTTTCATCTTGTAGCTCATCAGTCTACCATCTTTCACTCCTGCATAAAACAATTGGTCTTTTAACGTTAATGTTATGTCACTTGAATTTGCATGTCATTTTCAGTGCTACAGGACCAAAGATTTACCCCATTAACATATTGACTTAGAAGGCACACAGTTCAGCTGTAAGTGAATATATATAACTTTGTCCACTAACTGTTTTAATAATGTGTGTTATTTATTGTACTTTTGATCAGGTTTACTCTGTACAGTCCCAAAATGTTCAGGTTTACTAACTCTTGTATCTCATTCATAGATCGCAGTTCTGTATTTGCCTGCACACAGTGAAGAGATGAACATCTCCAGTGAGATCTTCACCAATGATGGGTCAAACTCTTCCAGTTACTTATTTTACCACGGTATTGAGATTGATTATGAAACATCCTCAATTGTAGCTATCATTGCTGTTCTGTTGGATTTTCCTTCCAACTTTTATATGATTTGGCTTATAGTGAGAGGAGCAGGAAATGGACTTGCAGCAGAGTTCTTCAGCCTAAATCTTGCTGTTTGTAAGATCTTCGTATGTATGGAATCCATCGTGGGTCTTATCAGCTATAAAGTTGAACATTTCTGGGTATTTCCATGTTTTTTAGAGGCGCTCACCATGATTGGTTGTCCTCTGTTTCAGTGTCTGATCTGTGTTGAGCGTTACCTGGCAGTGGTTCATCCTGTAACCTTTCTGAAGTACAAACCTCTCAGATATAGAGTGATTTGTTCTGTTATTGTTTGGTTAGCAGGATTTGTTTCTGGTGGAGTCAGTATTATGACTTGGTTCTTCTCTCTCTATGAGTTGTACTTTAGTTTTTTCCTTTCACAGTTCATACTTTTCCTCTCCATCCAGTTGTTCTGCTGTTTGGCTGTTCTCAGAGCTCTGAAGCAGTCAGGACCAGGAGAGAGAGTGAGAGGCAGAGAGGAGGAAAACCACATGAAGAGAAGAGCATTTTATATCATTCTAATAAATGCTGTGACCATGCTTTTCATATATATTCCCTTTGTAATTTTAATATATGTTATGTTGAGTTCAAAAGAAACTCCTGATGAACTCATGGTCTTTGGTTATGTTTGTTTTACTTTTGCTGGTCTGGTGCAGCCACTTCTCTTTCTGCACCGGCTCGGGAAATTACCCTTCATTAATTAATTTATATGAATTGTCTATTTGCCAGTTTAAACCTGTTAATTTATTTACTTTTACCTATGTGTAGAGATGAACTAATTGAAGACTTGTTTATGAATCTGCTTTCTCATCATAATACTATTACATAACACAGCTGGTCTTGTGTAGCAAATGTAATGGCATAGTTTTTTGCATGATATTTTGCAATGTATCAGGACCCATTCCTGATAAAGATGTAAGTGGAAGACCTGAAGAACATAAAATGTTAAAACTAGAAATGTATATTTTTCCCTCTATCAAAACAACTGCATAAAGTATGTCTGCATGAGTGCCAATTTTTTTTGAAATGCTCAAAGAATAATAACTTGCTCACAGTAGTCTATTCATAAGATTCTACATTTGAATCAGTTTATGAGATATTTAGAAAAAGGATTAAGGTTATTTTAACTGATTCTGCAGTGGCCACTACCATAGTTTTGTCTGTTTTTCACAAAGTTATTTTTTTCTTCTTCTCCTACACTGAGTCAGAAATCTCCACTTCAGCATCACTTGACCCATCTACTGCTTTGATTTCAACCCATGTGATAGAGTATTTTTTTTTCAGAATTTTGAGTTCGTTGTTAAAGAGATTATTGATTGGTTTTTGAAAGCAGGTGGTTATTCGTGAGAGGAGGGTCCAGCTGATCCTAAACGACTTTTGCTCTGCCCTTCATTAAATCACAATAATTCTGCTTTAATTATCATCATGAAGTCTCTATACTATAATATATACTGTCTAATCACGTTATCGAAAAAAAGAGTTATACATTAAATGTAGCTATTTAATTAGTGACGCTACAAATATTCAGGTGAATTCAGCTTTTAACACAAACTATTCTCAATGAATTGACGACATTCTAATTTATTAAGATGCACCTGTATATATAAATACACACACATGCATGTATATATTTCCGAAAAATAGGTTGTTTATATATTAAATATATTTATTTATAATATAAATTATATGAATATAAATAGACATGTAAATACCTATATATATATATATATATATAGGTGCTGGTCATATAATTAGAATATCATCAAAAAGTTGATTTATTTCACTAATTCCATTCAAAAAGTGAAACTTGTATAATGTATACATTCATTCCACACAGACTGATATATTTCAAGTGTTTATTTCTTTTAATTTTGATGATTATAACTGACAACTAATGAAAACCCCAAATTCAGTATCTCAGAAAATTAGAATATTACTTAAGACCAATACAAAGAAAGGATTTTTAGAAATCTTGGCCAACTGAAAAGTATGAACATAAAGTATGAGCATGTACAGCACTCAATACTTAGTTGGGGCTCCTTTTGCCTGAATTACTGCAGCAATGCGGCGTGGCATGGAGTCGATCAGTCTGTGGCACTGCTCAGGTGTTATGAGAGCCCAGGTTGCTCTGATAGTAGCCTTCAGCTCTTCTGCATTGTTGGGTCTGGCATATCGCATCTTCCTCTTCACAATATCCCATAGATTTTCTATGAGGTTAAGGTCAGGCGAGTTTGCTGGCCAATTAAAAACAGGGATACCATGGTCCTTAAACCAGGTACTGGTAGCTTTGGCACTGTGTGCAGGTGCCAAGTCCTGTTGGAAAATGAAATCTGCATCTCCATAAAGTTGGTCAGCAGCAGGAAGCATGAAGTGCTCTAAAACTTACTGGTATACGGCTGTGTTGACCTTGGACCTCAGAAAACACAGTGGACCAACACCAGCAGATGACATGGCACCCCAAACCATCACTGACTGTGGAAACTTTACACTGGACCTCTCTTCCTCCAGACTCTGGGACCCTGATTTCCAAAGGAAATGCAAAATTTACTTTCATCAGAGAACATTAATTTGGACCACTCAGCAGCAGTCCAGTCCTTTTTGTCTTTAGCCCAGGCGAGATGCTTCTGACGCCGTCTGTTGTTCAAGAGTGGCTTGACATGGACCCTGAAACCCATGTCTTGCATACGTCTGTGCATAGTGGTTCTTGAAGCACTGACTCCAGCTGCAGTCCACTCTTTGTGAATCTCCCCCACATTTTTGAATGGGTTTTGTTTCACAATCCTCTCCAGGGTGCGGTTATCCCTATTGCTTGTACACTTTTTTCTACCACATCTTTTCCTTCCCTTCGCCTCTCTATTAATGTGCTTGGACACAGAGCTCTGTGAACAGCCAGCCTCTTTTGCAATGACCTTTTGTGTCTTGCCCTCCTTGTGCAAGGTGTCAATGGTCGTCTTTTGGACAACTGTCAAGTCAGCAGTCTTCCCCATGATTGTGTAGCCTACAGAACTAGACTGAGAGACCATTTAAAGGCCTTTGCAGGTGTTTTGAGTTAATTAGCTGATTAGAGTGTGGCACCAGGTGTCTTCAATATTGAACCTTTTCACAATATTCTAATTTTCTGAGATACTGAATTTGGGGTTTTCATTAGTTGTCACTTATAATCATCAAAATTAAAAGAAATAAACACTTGAAATATATCAGTCTGTGTGGAATGAATGTATACATTATACAAGTTTCACTTTTTGAATGGAATTAGTTAAATAAATCAACTTTTTGATGATATTCTAATTATATGACAAGCACCTGTGTGTGTGTGTGTATGTGTGTATGTATGTGTATATATATATATATATATATATATATATATATATATATTGTTTGTTGTGCACTCGGGTGTACACCAAACAACTGTTCCGAGACCCAGCTGAAGAGGTGGTCTCGGTCCGTTGCCAAATGAACTCTGGTATGGGTAAATGGATGAACCAATGAATGGATGACCTTGAGCACACATGTGGTTTTGTTTACAGTTTCTGGTTCACTTGCAAAAAGGGCAATATGAAAGCGAACCACACCAAACAAAAACAAAAAAATCAACATTGTTTTTGGTCCGGACCAAAGCAAGTGAACTAGCGAACTTTCCTGGTGTGAATACACCCTAGATATAGCTATTTAAATAGTGACGCAACAAATATTCAGGTGAATTCAGCTTTTGACACAATCTATTCTAAAACTCTGTACTTTTTTGCAATGTAGTAGTTGTATGATTGTTAATTGAAATTAGTAACACTCATATTCAAATAAAACATAGACAAGAAGTGATCTCTTAAAATTTTGTTCAAGTGAAATTAATATCAACGGGTTGTTGTATGTACTTGTATGATTCTAATTGTTAGATGCTGTACATATGAGAATATCAAGACCTCTGAGCTAATAAATCACAGTTTTTGCTGCATGAGAAATCCTGTTTTGATTTAATTCTGTTGTAGATGATATTATTATGTAACACAGCTGGTCTTTTGAAGCAGATATATTGTATTTGCATGTCATTTTGCACTGCTTCAGAACTCATGCCTGACAAAGTATTGCAAGTTTCATTCCATTAATAGGTCAACTTAGAAGGCAGACAGTCTAGCTATAAGTAGCTTTCTCTAATGATATTGAATTATTTATTTATTTAAAACAACTTTTGAAAAACATTTTGTGTTTTTGTTGTTGTCAACAGCACAGTACAGAGGTAAAATTGTTATTTAAAGTAATTTTGATCATGTTTACTCTGTAGAGTCACAGAATGTTCTGGTTTACTAACACTTGTATCTCATTCATAGATCACAGTTGTGTTTTTTTTGACTGCACACAGTGAAGAGATGAACATCTCCAGTGAGATCTTCACCACTGATGGATCTAATTTTTCAGATTACTTCTTCTACAACAGCACCAAGGAGGAAACTGTTTTTGCCGTGACTGCAGTGAATATCATCATCATTCTGTTGGGTTTTCCTATCAACTCCTATGTGATTTGGCTTATAGTAACAGGAACAGGGAATGGACTTGCGGCAGAGTTCTTCAGTCTGAATCTTGCTGTCTGTGAGATGCTCTTTTGTATGGAATCTCTTGTTAATCTTATCAACTATAACTATAAAAATGTGTGGATAGTGGTCATTTTTTTAAATTCACTAGGTGTCACTGGTCGTCCTCTGTTTCAGTGTCTGATTTATGTTGAGCGTTACCTGGCAGTGGTTCATCCTGTAACCTTTCTGAAGTTCAAACCTCTCAGATATAGAGTGATCTGCTCAGCTATTGCTTGGGTGGATAGTTTTATATCCGGCGGGACCAGTATTGTGACCGTGTTCTTGGTCTCGCCTGATTTTTATAAACTTTTCATTATGGCACACTTCTCCCTCTTCTTCTCCATCCAGTTGTTTTGTCTTGTGGCTGTTCTCAGAGCTCTGAAGCAGTCAGGACCAGGAGAGAGAGGGAGAGAGAGAAAGGAGGAAAACCACATGAAGAGAAGAGCATTTCTAATCATTCTTATAACTACTGTGACCATGCTAATAATATTGTTTTCCCATTTCATTTTAAGTACTCTTTCAGGTTTACTGCGTAATGGAGAAACCCTCAAGTATATTGGGTTCTTTTGTTTTAATATGGCTGGTTTGGTGCAGCCTCTTCTCTTTCTCTACCGGGTGGGGAAACTGCCATCCATTAAATGTCAATAATTCTACTTCAATTATCATTATAAAGTCTCTATAATCCATTTTTCTATCAAATCTATTTTTCTGTTGTCCAACTACTGTACTTCTCAAGCACTGTAGTTTTTTTTTATGTTTATGTTTATTTATGTTAATTGCAATTAGTAACACTCAAACACAAATAAAGCACATTTAGATCTGAGGGCAAGAAGGGATTTCTCGTTCTCTCTCTTTCTCTTTCTCTTTCTCTCTCGCTCTCTCTTTTTGTTGATTATTGTATTATTGAATCGGAGATTGGTCTAGGTTGAGATTTAGAGCTATATATTTATGTTGTACAAAAATAAAGGTGATTTCAATGACGTTCATAACAGATGTATCCTATCACTTAACATGAGAGTGCCATATGACAACCTTTCTCTTTCAATGCAGGGCACCAGCTAAGGAGTTTCACCTTAACAGTAAAGTACAATCAAGGAGGATTTTTGAATAAATAAGAATTATATAAAAATGGAGGGGGTTTGTCATCTGACCAATCTGAAGGATTTGTGAGATATAGTTAACTTGAAGAATCTTTCAAATCTTAACTGATTTTAAAACTGGTGGAGACCATAGACTTAAGGACAGTTTCAACCAACGTTTTACATGATACACAAGTTCAAATGATTCATTAGGGTCTTCATGAAATGCCTTCAGCATACTTTGGTTAAAATTCTTAATTGGTTGTGGTGACCTGTTTCGCTGCATATCTCTTTAAATGATAAATGAGCAAACATATTTGATAAAACATGTTTGATATTTATGATTTGATATCAGGGACACTCTGACTTGGTCAGGAGCAGTTAAATAATCGTAATCCATATAGCTGAGGACTTTTTGGACAAAAAGTAATTTGTGACAATCCTCAAAATGCGTTTATGTGGAGATCTGTCCTTTCCTTGACAGCAAGTTTGGTTGTTATGTGTCTGATATTTTGATGGATTTGTAATAGTTTGATAGAGTCAAGAAGGTTAGGACTCCTAAGGTAGGTCAGGCCACAATCAGTATGTAAAGATGGATATAGAAATGTGATGGGCTCATAAGCAACTACTTTTCATGCTAGGTTAATTGTATGTAAGATAATACTTCATCAAACACATCTAATAGTAAAATATGTAATAGTAAATCACATCTGTTATTGTTTGTTGATTTATTGCTGATGTTTCTAAATCTGTGTGACAGAAGAGTGTGTTAACAGAGGTAGTTTTTAAATGGAAGGTTATTGAAAGCAGGTGGTTATTCAGGGGTGTAAAGGGAAGTAATTAACAACATGTTGCTTTCATGTCGCTCAACTGAAACTAAATGACATTGTGAACATTTATTTGGTGATGCCACTTAGAGTATTTGCATATCAGAGTTTCAGGAATCATCCCAAATATTAAAAGTACATGTTTCATGCCATTAACACATCAGCTTGAAAGGCAGAATGTCCAGCTATAAGTGATTATAGACAATACAACTTTCTCTGATGTTATGTGCTACCTGAGGTTAGTTATGTATGTATGTATGTAGACCTATGTGGTATTTATTTATTTAAAGATTGTCTCATACCATCTTTACAGATAACAAAACCTGGCTAATGACTGGCTAATGTTGCTTGTTTTGTCCATAGAATTATTATTATATTATTATATTAATTATTATATTAAGTGATATTCAGAACACATGATGCTGATATATACTGAAAATATAACTTTATAATAATTTACTTAGTCATTTTAGTAATATTATTCTTGTGGACTTATCTCTCTCATTCATAGATCACAGTATTTTGACAGCACGCAGTGAAGAGATGAACATCTCCAGTGAGATCTTCCCCGCTGATGGATCTAATTTCTTTCATGACTTTTTTTTATGTTACTAAGGTGGAAATTGGTTTTGCAATGATATCAGTGGTAGAGATGATCACTCCTCTGTTAGTTTTTCCTATCAACAGGGAATGGACTTGAAGCAGAGTTCTTCAGTCTGAATCTTGCTGTCTGTGAGATGCTCTTTTATATGGAATGTATCTTTAATCTCATCAGCTATAAAGATGAAAATGTTTGGATAGCTGCAATTTTTGTAGATGGAATAGCTTTGACTTGTCATCCAGTGTTTCAGTGTCTGATCTGTGTTGAGCGTTACCTGGCAGTGGTTCTTCCTGTAATCTTTCTGAAGTTCAAACCTCTCAGATATAGAGTGATCTGCTCTGTTATTGTCTGGGTGGCAAGTTTTGTCTTTGGTGGAATCATTATTGTGGCTGTGCTCTTGTTCCTACTTAATTTGAATTACATTTTCATCATGGCACATATCTCCCTCTTCTTCTTCATCCAGTTGTTTTGTCTTGTGGCTGTTCTCAGAGCTCTGAAGCAGTCGGGACCAGGAGAGAGAGGGAGAGAGAGAGGGGAGGAAAACCACACGAAGAGAAGAGCATTTTACATTATTCTAATAACTTCTGTGACCATGCTAATTATATTTTTTCCCTTTATGATTTTATCAACTGTTTCTAGTTTAGTGGATTATGGAGAAATATTAATTTCTATTGGGTTTTTATGTTTTACTTTGGCTGGTTTGGTGCAACCTCTTCTCTTTCTCTACCGGGTCAGGAAACTGCCCTTCATGAAATGTCAATAATTCTGCTATAATTATCATGCATGTCATACGAAATGCCATACGTTATGAAGTCTTAAAAAAATCATTCTAGTGTCCAACGACGTGATCTTTTTTTTGTTTGTTTTTTTTGTTGTTGTTTTTTGGGGGGGGGGGGTAATTTTGTTTATGTTCTTTAAGTTAATTGTAATTAGTAATACTCATACGCAAATAAAGCACATTTAAATCCGAAGACAAGATATGATCTCTCTCTCTTATTTTAATTGTTGATTGATTAGTTATTGTAGGAGTTTGTTCTAAGTTGCAATGTAGAACCTGATGTTCAAAAATGCTTATTGAGTAACAAAGTCCATATACAGTAAAAAGGTTTAGGATCTCTGAGGTACAGATATTTGATGCTTTCATAACCAACTGCTTTTTATGCCAGATTAATTTTTATTAGCTAATTATGCAGCACTAAATTATACAACATATCTGCGCCAAAATCACATATGTTGTTTTAGTTTGATTTACTGTAGTAAATAGATTGTAGTAAATCGATGGTTATTAAAAGCAGGTGGTTACAAGGAGGGTGTGAGAGTTTTTTTTTTTTCTCGTTTGTTTTTTTGTTTGTTTGTTTTTCACCATGCTTGTCTTATGCATCTTGTATTACTTTAGTATTTCCACAGTGGATTTCAGCAGACAATGTTAATACAATCTTGTTTGCTTGTTTTACTTTGGGTGTTTGGTGCAGCCTCTTCTCTTTCTCTATTGGGTCAGGAAAGTGTCCTTCATTAAATAAATGTAGTCAATATTTTTTTTAGCATTTGTCATTATTAAATCTCTATTTTCATATTTATTGTAGCTTGGAATGTTGGTTTCTATCCTATTTATGTGGTTTTTTTATTATGGAATGTAATGTTGATCAGTGTATGTGTATGCGGGCTCCAGGGTCCAAGACAAATTTCCCCATTGGGGACAATAAAAGTGTATTAAATTGAATTATTAAATCTCTATTTTCATCTTTATTCATCCAGTTCCACATTATACATATATATATTCCTTTCTGGATATATAATTCATCTTAAAAATAAGGTGACTGTTTACTAATTACCTATTAACTAGCTACAGGAGAAGTAATTCAGATTTTGCCTAAACTAACCTTTCACTCTGTAGCCAAATGGGGAGTAAATGTTGGTTTGTAGGTCATGATAAGCTTATACTTCCTAATAATTAAATAAATAACTTACAATAACTTAGATAAGAGGGTTGAATGGTTGAGCATGATGAAAAAAAACACATATATTTACTTATTTTTGTGAAATGCAACAGAAAATATTAAAGTAACATCCATGCAGACTGTTGGAAATATAAATATTATAATTTTAGCAACTGAAATTCATTTTTTGTTAAAATAAAATTAATATCAATAGATTGTTGTTGTATAAATTTAATTGTGTGATACAATTGAGAAGATTGACACCTTGACTTGACTTTTGTGAACTTCAAATTAACTTGCACTTAAATATGGGATAGTTCACCCAAAAATGAAAATTCTGTCATAATTTACTCACCCTCAAGTAGTTCCAAACCTGTATGAATGTCTTTGTTCTGCTGAACACAAATGAAGATATTCTGAAGAATGTGGGAAACAGAGCAGTTCTGGGGCACCATTGACTTCCATAGCATTTTTTTTCCTACTATGGAAGTCAATGGTGCCCCAAAACAGCCTGTTTACAAACTTTATTCAAAATATCTTCCTTTGTGTTCAGCAGAACAAATAAATTCATATAGGTTTGGAACTACTTGAGGGAGAATAAATTATGACAAAAAAAAAATTGGGTGAACTATCCCTTTAAGTGTAAAGATGAAGCGATTAAACTTTTGTTTGTTTGTTTGTTTATCGGTATACCATCTTCTGATTATATAACACAGCTGGGGCCTGTTTCATAAAACAAGTTTACCAAATAAGCCAGGTTTATTTCAGTTAGTCTGACGTATTGTCAGTTGATTTGGTTCAAAATAAGTCAGACTAACAGAACTAAGCCTGGCTTATTTGGTAAATTTGTTTTATGAAACAGACTCCTGGTCTTTTAAAGCAAATAATGTCACTTGTGTATTTGCATTCTATTTTGCAACACTTCAGGACTTATGCCTGATAAAGAAGTACAAGTTTCATCACATTAACAGAAGGCAGACAGTCCAGCTATAAATGGGTATAGATATAACTTTGTCTCCTACATTTAAAGTGCATATTTAGCTTTTTATACCTTAATGAAATTAATCTTTGTAGACAACAGCACAGAACCAAGGTAATAAACAAAACAGTAGTATGACTCTTTTCTCGTTCACACCTTATTTGTATCACATTTTCATCATGGCACATTTGTTTTGTCTTGTGGCTGTTCTCAGAGCTCTGAATCAGTCAGGACCAGGAGAGAGAGGGAGAGAGAGAGAAAGGAGGAAAACTGCACTTCACGAAATGACAATAATTGTACTTGATTTATCAGAAGTCTGTGTAATCCATTTTTACTGTCCAACTGCAGTGCATGATCAAAATACAAGTTTAGATATTTAGAATAGTTATTTATGTAGTGATGCTACAAAAATTCAACTTTTGACAATAAATGTTCTCAAGCTCTGTACTTTTGTAATGTAGTAGTTTTGTTTATATTAATGTTAATTGCAAGTGTAATACTCAGATAAAGCATATTCAAATCTGAGGAAAATAAGTGATCTCTCTCTTTCACTATTTTTAATTTTTAATTGTTGATTATTGTTGTTATTGTAGAGTTTGGTGTTAACGTGCTTGTTTCATGCTTCATTAAATGTTTGCAAATTCGCAAACACATTTCAGTATAACACTTCAAAATATATATATATATATATATATACACAACAAAATATATTATATATATATATATATATATATATATATATATATATATATATATATATATAAAATGTAATTAAAAAACTGTAACAAAAAGCAAAGTTTTTATATAGTTATTGTATATGCTCCTTTTTTTAGTTCCACAGTGGATTTCAGCTGATAATACTACTACACACTTGGTTGTTTTACTTTCGTTAGTTTGGTGCAGCTGTTTCAATTTCTCTACCGGGTCAGGAAACTCCCCTTTACCAAATGTCAATAATTGTTAGTTAATTAATCATTAAGTCTATATTGTCCATTTTTGTCCATCTAGTTGCATTATATAAATGGAAATAGTATTATTTATTATGCAATTCAATGTAAAAGTAAGAAGGCTGTTAGTTACAGGAACTGTACAACAAATTAGTACAACAAGCTTCACTCTTTGGTGGATATAGCTTCTTTGGGGCCAAATGTTGGTCTGTGGGTCTTATATTTCCCATAAATTAAAAAAATAGGCTGAAATCACCATTTTGCAGCATGATAAATCACTTCTGCTGTTTTTGATTGATTTCATTGTAGATGACATTGTTTTTGTAATGCCATGTTATAGATGAGTATCTGTTTTCAGTATTTGGAATGAATTCGTTTGTAGATAGATGGTTATTAAAAGCAGGTGATCTCTGAATTACTTTTGTGAACTTTGTCTTTTTAGCAGTGTTTAAATTACTACTTGTAAAATTGTACTTATGTGTAGAGATGATTTTTATTTTTAAAAAAATCAATGTTGTAAACAACAGCACAGGACCAAGGTAAAAAAAAAAAAAGAAATAAAGCCACATAATTAAAACAGAACTTGTTTTCTAAGTGTTTCTGTTTGTGTAGAACTATATTTCTAATGTGTATTATTTAAAGTTTTTTTTAAGTTATTATTTAAATTTTGATCAGGTTTACTCTGTACAGTCCCAGAATGTTCTGGTTTACTAACACTTGTATCTCATTCATAGATCACAGTTGTGTTTTTTGACTGCACACAGTGAAGAGATGAACATCTCCAGTGAGATCTTCACCACCGATGGATCGAACTCTTCTGATTACTTGTTTTACAATGACAATGTTTTGGAAAATAGTTTTGAAATGACCTCGGTGTTAGCTATCATCATCATTCTGTTTAATATTCTTATCATCTCCAATGTAATTTGGCTTAGTAACAGGAACAGGGAATGACTTGCGGCAGAGATATTCAATCTGAACCTCGCTGTCTGTAAGATCTTCTTGTGGTTGTAATCTCTCTTGAGTTACTTATGAAGTTGAAACTATTTATATAGTTGTGAATTTTTTAGATGTTCACCTTGAAGACCCTGTTTCCACAAAACCCACCACAGAGAACTTCACAAAGCCACATCAGTGAGAAAGCTGCAATTACTAAAACACCAAATGCAAGAGAGATGGAGTCATGTTTATATACCCTGGACATCTGGAGCACCAAGATTAACTTCAACATCTGTCCTGGTTAGCTAAATTACCTGACTGAAATATTCTCAAACCACTGTGTCAATCCAAGTCAATATTATAACACATATATGATGTATGATTGTATTAATGTATACTCTTGGACGTCAAGATCGGTGATGTAGGATTGTATGTCGTTTGTCATGTTGCTCTCTATGCCACTCATCTTTTGTAAAATGTGCCTTTCTTTTAATATAAATGAAATAAATGCTAACATATTTTGTCTAGAGATGGTACTGTTGCTTGAAGACATATTATAGATCTGTCATCTTATGCTAGAACAAACCAAGTGTCACTTACATTATGATTGTTTCAAGACTCATTGCAGATGATCAAATGGGTTGTACAAAAATATGGGACACATTTAAATATTACTTTTTTCATTATTAAAATAAGGAAATAATTGAAAGTATTTTTTACAACAGTTTGACTTTGAATAGCAAGTAAACCCTTTATTGAAAAGTAATTCAACAAATTATTTCAAAATTATGATTTTAGTTATTCAACATTTGTACCGCTAATGTTTTCATGTGTTGTCAAAGTATACCATATTTGTGAAACGTGCTGCAAGGAAAATCATGCACATCCATTGTTTTAGTTTGATGTTGTTTTTGATCTAATGACAGAGGAGTATCCGTTTTCAGTAATTTGAGTTAGTTTGTAATTAAGTGGTTATTGAAAGCAGGTGGCAATTGGTGTGTGATGCATGTATTTAACAACTAGTCTTGTTGCATGCGTTTCGCTCAGATGATCATGAATACATTTTGTGAACTTTTTCTTTCACTTAATGTGAGAATTGTTTTTACGTATTTTCCTGTGTGTGCTCTAAATGTGCAATAGGTTTACTGTTATGAAGGAGAACATACATATAATGTGTTTAAAACTATTTTATTGTAGGTTGATTTTATAGATAAGTCATAATATTATAGTTCATTAAATGTATAATAGTTCTCACATTCAAAAAATAATTGATTGCTGTGTAATAAATCAGTATTTTTATTGAGTTCCTTTGCAAATAGATGGTTATTGAAAGCAGATGGTTATTTGTAAGAGGAGGGTCCAGCTGAACCCTAATGATTTTTATTTTGTTTTTTCCCCATCTGAATTGATTGACGACATTTTGCGACTCTACATTTGTGATAATACTATTATATAACACAGCTGGTCTTTTGTGGCAAATATGTTGTTATTTAGTACATTAACAAATCAACATGGAAGGCAGACATTCCAGCTACAAGTGACTTTTTCAACTACTTCTGAATGTTTTATTTAAACCAATTTTTTTCTTTGTTGACAACAACAGCACAGGAAAGAGGTAAAATTAAAGTTTTAAAGTAGTTTTGATCAGGTTTACTCTGTGTCCCAGATTGTTCTGGTTTACTAAGACTTGTATCTCATTCATAGATCACAGTTGTGTTTTTTGACCGCACACAGTGAAGAGATGAACATCATGGAGATCTTCACCACTGATGGGTCAAACTCTTCAGATTACTACTTCTACAACAACACTGAGAGGGAGACTGTTTTTGCAGTGTATGCAGTGGATATCATGAGCATTATGTTGGGTTTTCCCATCAACTCCTATGTGATTTGGCTTATAGTGACAGGAACAGGGAATGGACTTGCAGCAGAGTTCTTCAGCCTCAACCTCGCTGTCTGTGAGATTCTCTTATGTGTGGAATCTGTCTTGATTTTCCTCAGCTATAAATTGAAAAATCTTTGGGAACTTTTGAGATTTTTAGATGTACTTGCCATCACTGGTCGTCCTTTGTTTCAGTGTCTGATGTGTGTTGAGCGTTACCTGGCAGTGGTTCATCCTATAACCTTTCTGAAGTACAAGTCTCTCCGATTTAAAGCAATTTGTGCAGTTATGGCCTGGGTGGCAATTTTTATCTTTGGTGGAATCAATATTCTGACTTGGCTCTTTTTTCTTTTTGATTTTAATCTTATTTCAATGTTGGGACAGTTCCCCATCTTATTCTTCATCCAGTTGTTTTGTCTTGTGGCTGTTCTCAGAGCTCTGAAACAGTCAGGACCAGGAGAGAGGGGGAGAGAGAGAAACAAGGAAAATCACATGAAGAGAAGAGCATTTCTAATCATTCTAATAACTACTGTGAGCATGCTAATTATATTTGTTCCCTTTATGATTTCAGTAATTCTTACTAGTTTAGGAGGAAATGCAGGAGCACTCTTGAATATTGGTTATGTTTGTTTCTTTTTGGCTGGTTTGGTGCAGCCACTTCTCTTTTTCTACCGCATAGGGAAACTGTGTTAAAAAATAAATAAATAAATAAATAAATACACACATACAAACATAAATTGTGTATGCCTAATTTACATTATACTGTTGCTACCTGAGGGGAACATGTAACATGC
This sequence comes from Aspiorhynchus laticeps, assembly GCA_023376895.1. Classification (NCBI taxonomy): domain Eukaryota; kingdom Metazoa; phylum Chordata; class Actinopteri; order Cypriniformes; family Cyprinidae; genus Aspiorhynchus; species Aspiorhynchus laticeps. Next base: position 30,616,310 of record CM041811.1, read on the forward strand.
TCAAAGGAAATTACCGTATTTAAAAGTTTAGATCTAGAACAGACTAGAAGAACATTTTGTAAGAGTTTTTCAACTCTGCAGGTGTTCTGACCAATTATGCATTTGCTGCTACTTACTGAAAACTACTTGTCAATATTGAAATTATTGCTTGTTTACTTGCACTTATGTGTAGAGATTAACTGATTAAAGACCTTTTTATATAAATGTATGAATTCAAAGCTCTGTACTTTTTTGTAACATAGTAGTTTTGTTCATATTTGTTAATTATAATTCTGCCATGACAACTCTCTCAGGGATTGGCATGGTAATGTAAATGACAATATTAATGTATTTGGTCTTGGCGGAATAAATCTGCTACGCTGCTGCTGCTGCGGCAGAGCAAGTATCGAAACTTGTTATTGCCAGACATGTTCACAAGTCTCTGAAGTCCAAGTCCCTGAGGTCAAGTCTAAGTCAAGTCTCAAGTCTTTAAAGCGGAGTCCAAGTCAAGTCTTAAGTCTTTGTTCTATTTATTAGCAACAGTTATTTCAGCTAGTTATTGAGGCTAAATCAGTTTTGAAATACTGATTTCACAATATGATTTTCTCGGCAAAAAAATTTTTAACAAAATTTAAGACAAAGAAATGAAAAGGTGTCCATTTATTAACTATCAGATAAAATGCTGCACATTTCTTTGTAAAATTGAAATATGTCTAACAACAAAACTAAATTTTAAAACAAACCCCAATTAATCAAATGAATTACACAAATTAAATAAATCTCATATCTAAGGCTTTGTCTGTGCTCTTTTTCAATTTAAAATTATAGGCAACCACTGTATTTTAAACAACACAATCCAAACAAAGAGGCTCCATACATCCAGCATGAGCAGTTTTTCATCTAAATTGGATTGTATAATGGATTCGAAATTTGAAGCAAAAACAAAATGGTCTGACTTTAGTTTTGTGAAACTATTCTACATAAAACAACTGTACGAAACAAAACAGCAGACAGAGAAGACAGGCTGAATTGAAGGCTGAATCAATGTAAATGTAATTCAGATTCACTCTCTGCCAGCAGGTGGCGCTTGAACATCAATTAAACATTGTTTCCTTGGTTGCCGTTGTAAACAAAGCAGAGCTGCGGTTAGGAACACTACTTTAATATGCATTACACGGAGGCAAGATGAAAAGAAAATACCATTTAAACTTTTTTAAGACAGCCAGTTTCCCTCAGAGATACATTCATAAAAACTCCTATACCAAATGACTTGCGTTTTTTTCGAGTCTCACGAGTCATGAGTCCAAGTCATGTCTCAAGTCAGCTGTTCACGAGTCCAAGTCAAGTCCCAAGCCTTTATTTATGCGACTTAAGTGCGACTCGAGTCCAAGTCGCAGACTCGAGTTTCCATCTCTGTTATCGCCAATACTACATCTACAACATGCTGTTGTGAGCATGTAAGAAATACTGCTGCTGCACATATAACATATTGAATATATGAATAACCCCCATAGCATACATGATCATCCCGTAGCACATCTATACAGGTGAAGCTAGGGAAGTTGGAGGGTTTCTGAAGTGCGCTGCAAACTGCTACCATGACCATTAGCCAAATATTTGAATGTTGAGCAGCGAGCTCATTGGCTACCGATACAGGAGAGAACCAATCAGCTGTGACATGTGATAATGATGTCATTATGTCATATTGAGTTAGATCTATTGGACTGCGCCATCTAGAGTTTCATGCTAGAACTTTGTGTTTAGTAACATTTAATCACAAATAAAGCCCACATATATCTGAGAATGAAAAGTGATCTCTGACTCTTTCTATTTTTTTATTTGTTTTTGTAAGTTCTAGGTACCTTTTTGTAAAAGTCACAACCACCCCAAAACTATATTGTTTCAATAATTTGAATTGCTGTCAGATAATATCAATTATTTTACAAAATCATATCAGTATTTATTTGGTAAAAAAAAAAAAAAATATATATATATATATATATATATATATATATATATATCTCAGAGTCACAGTATCACCTTTGAGTGCATACATTTACACTAAATACAGCTTATGACATTTTAAAAAAAGTTTGAGTAACAAGATTCATTACATTTTTTTTTTTTTCATAACCAAATGCATGTCATTCATATTGTATTTCTGTACCGAAGGTGCTGTGTGGTAAATCACATCTGTTGTTTTAATGTTTTTGTTGTTGTTTGATTGTTTTTTGGTAAATGTATGTGAGGAGTATCTGTTTTCAGTTTTAGCGAGTTTCTTTTTAAATAAATGGATGTTGCTTACAAATGATTCTGGATTACTTTTGTAAATTGTGTTCTTCTTTTAATGCTAAAATGTATTTATTAGTGCTGTCAAAGTTAACGCGTTAATAACGCGTTAACGCAAATTCATTTTAACAGCACTAATTTTTTTAACGCGCGATTAACGCAGCGCGTATTTCCGGTTTGACTCATGGCCCAACCTGTAGTTGGAGAAATGGATATGCACAGTGTTGCCAACATTGCAGACCCCTTTAGCACCTTTTTCCCTTCAAAAAAGCGCCCAAACCTAGTTTCTGAGAATCACTGGGACTGCCGCGCGAGGTCTTGCTCTCCCAGCGCACGCGCACACACCTGTCTCTCTGTCTCTCTCTCTGTTCAGAGCGCGCGCACCTCTCTCTCTGCGTCTGCTCAGCGCGCGTCAGAGAGAGGAGCAGCGCTTTAATTCAGTTAAAAACACAGATATTATGTTGCTTCTCTAATTTTTCATGCAAGTATAGCCAAAATCACAGCACAGCTATTGTCTTTATCTTATGTGTATTTGATTTCATCAGACGACGGTGCGATTATCATGATTTTTAGTGCAGATTAACATCTTGGAAAGGAGAGCTGGTTATGTCTTAATGGGTCGCGTTTCAGTCACTATTTCATATTCATTCCGTTGTCTGACAACAGAAACAGTAAAATATACCAGTTTTATTGAGAATTTAGCTTCATCAAAATACAGTATGTGGGCAAAGATGGGGAAACAAATGTAATAATAAATAATAAATGTACATTTTGCATTTTCAGAAGAAGAGCTGCCCTGTGTGCAAAAATGTAAAAAATGCAAAAATGTGGAAGAACTTGACTGGTCTGCATAAAACCAAGTCCTAATCCCAGTTTAACACCTCTGGTGTGACTGTAAATGCAGACCTTGAGCCAAAAACTCATCACCAAACACCAATGACTTGTACATACACTATACAGACAAAACTATTGGGTCACCCCCTTCTTTAGAACAGAAAAATGCACTTCCAAATCTGTGGCAACAACGATGGGAACATAATTCATGTATTTAAAAATTGTATTTCATCTCTGTAGAAACAGTTTTGGAAGTGTCTAAAATGACTGAACCCATATGTACAAGTCATTGGTGTTTGGTGATGAGTTTTTGGCTCAAGGTCTGCATTTCCAGTCACACCAGAGGTGTTAAACTGGGATTAGGACTTGGTTTTATGCAGACCAGTCAAGTTCTTCCACACTGATTGAATCAATCATTTTCTTTTTGAACCTTGTCTTATACACAGAGGCATTGTCATGTTAGAATAGAAAAGGGTCCTGTCCAAACTGTTGCTATAATATTAGAAGCACACAATTTCCTAGAATGTCATTATATGCTTTAACATTAAGATTTGTACTCATAGAAATTACTAAAGTAGTCAAACCTGTTCATTAGAAGGGGGCGACCCAATACTTTTGGCAATATAGTGTACATTTGCATAAAGCATCCATATATGTACATGCCCATGTTGATTAGAGTATTACAAATTTGAAAAGTATTGATTTAAGGTACATTTAGAACAAATAAAAATGTGTGATTAATCGCGATTAATCACGAGTTAACTCGTTACAATCATGCGATTAATCACGATTTAAAAAAAAATATCGATTGACAGCCCTAGTATTTATACATTTATTTTGTGTAAAGGTACTGGTACTTTTGCTTCAGGACATTTTACAGCTCCACTGTCTCATTGTAAAATATTTACAGATCACAATCTGTCTTTTAAAGAGAATATGATGTCACAATGTATTTGCATGTTTGGTTTTCAGGACACACCCCAGATATTAAAGCACAAGTTTTATCCCAATAACACATCAGTCAGACAGTCCTGCTATAAGTGATGTAGCATTTATATACTAATTTTAAAATATTTATTTTAATTTAGAAAAGTACAATATGTAATTGTACAATTTATACAATAGACTACAGGACAGAGGTAAAGAACTGATTAATGTCACTTGTTTTAATAAAATGTTTAATATATAATGGTATTAGGATTTTTCCCTTTTAAAATGAATTATATAGAGCAATTTTTAATGAAGTTATTCTCTCGTGTATCTCTCATTCATAGATCACAGTTGTGTCTTTTGACTGCAGACAGTGAAAAGATGAACATCTCCAGTGAGATCTTCACCTCTGATGGATCAAACTTTTCTGATTACTTATTTTACAATGAAACTGTTTTGGAAACTGGTTTTGAAATGACCCCAGTGTTATATATCATCATCAATCTGTTGGTTTTTCCTATCAACTCCTATGTGATTTGGCTTATAGTAACAGGAACAGGGAATGGACTTGCGGCAGAGATATTCAATCTGAACCTCGCTGCCTGTGAGATCTTCATATGGTTTGAGTCTGTCTTGAGTCAGTTCACTTATGAAGTTGAATTTCTTGATATAGTTGTGAATTTTTTAGATGGACTAACCGTCACTGGCCGTCCTCTGTTTCAGTGTCTGATGTGTGTTGAGCGTTACCTGGCAGTGGTTCATCCTGTAACCTTTCTGAAGTACAAACCTCTCAGATATAGAGTGATCTGTTCTGTTATTGTCTGGGTGGCAAATTTAGTCTCTGGTGGGATCATTTCAATTCCATCCATGTCCAGCTCAGTGTACTTTGGTGTGCTGTTTGTACAGTTCTTCCTCTTTTTCTGTATCCAGTTGTTTTGTCTTGTAACTGTTCTCAGAGCTCTGAAGCAGTCAGGACCAGGAGAGAGAGAGAAAGGCAGAGAGGGTAAAAACCACATGAAGAGAAAAGCATTTCTAATCATTCTTATAACTACCGTAACCATGCTTATGATGTATGCTCCCTATATAGTTGTAGTAGCTCTTTACACTTCATCAACACTCCCTGATATATTCTTATCCATTAGCTTTGTTTGCTTTACTTCAGCTGGTTCAGTGCAGCCGCTTCTGTTTCTTTACCGGGTTGGGAAACTACCCTTCATCAATTGTCACCAATTCTACTTTAATCATCATTAAGTCTCATTTTATACCATTCACCTATAAATATGATGTGGCTGGACAAAATAATGTGAACACCCATTACTACAGTGGTTGATATCATTTGCATATACAGGTAGAAAAAAAAATTGGCCAAATTACAGGAACCATCAAACACTAAGAATTGTGGCCACACAACACAAAACAACTGATGTGAAGTGACAGCAAACCTCAATATTCACCTTGTAGATCCTATGTCCACAAAAACCGAACACAGAGGACTTCGCAAAGCCACATCCATGAAAACAAAAAAGAAATTTACCAAAGTTACCAGACACCAATGCTGAAATGCAAGAGTGATGGAGTCATGATCATAAAACCTGGACAGCTGGAGCACCAAGATGGACTTTAGCATTTGCTCTGATCAGCTCAACATGTGACAAGGCACAATCTAAACTTTTTTTTTTATTCGTTGACAACAACAACAGCACAGGAAATAGGTAAAATTGTACTTTTGAAAAAGTAGTTTTGATCAGGTTTACTCTGTACAGTCCCAGAATGGTCTGGTTTACTAACACTTGTATCTCATTCATAGATCACAGTTGTGTTATTTAATTGCAAACAGTGAAGAGATGAACATCTCCAGTGAGATCTTTCATACAGATTTCACAGATTACTTCTTTTACAACAGAACTGAGAGGGAAACTGGTTTTGCAGTGATTGCGGTGAATATCGTCAGCATTCTGTTGTTTTTGTTCCTATCAACTTACGTGTATATGTGATTTGGCTTATAGTAACAAGAACAGGGAATGGACTTGCAGCGGAGTTCTTTAGCCTGAACCTCGCTGTCTGTGAGATCTTAATATGTGTGGAATCTGTCTTGAATTTCCTCAGCTATAAAATCAAAGTTTGGTGGGAACTTTTCAGTTTTTTAGATGGACTCATCACCACTGGTCATCCTCTGTTTCAGTGTCTGATCTGTGTTGAGCGTTACCTGGCAGTGGTTCATCCTGTAACCTTTCTGAAGTTCAAACCTTTCCCTGTCTAGCTAGTATTTACTCTGAACAATGACTGAAACTGTGTATTGCATGCACTTCCTGTGTTTATTTGCTTCTTTATAATGAATCGCTTATTGTATTCCTCAATTGCAAGATCGCTTTGGATAAAAGTGTCTGCTAAATGAATAAATGTAAATGTAAATGTAATTTGGCTCAAAGTGAATTAATAAGTGTATTTATAAATCTAGAACAGACGTGAAGAACAATGATTTGTTTATGTTTTTGACTTTTCTGGTGTTCTGACCAATTAGTCATTTGCTGCTACTTAAACTATGCCCTAAAATGATGTACTGTTTTTGCTTCATCATAACTGTGACTGTGTCTTAGTTACGTGCATTCTGTCACAATTTAAACTTAAATTTCAGTCATCAATATCAATAATGTCTAATGTAGCCTAAATTAAGCTTGCATTCTGTAGCAGCTAGCCAGTGCCTATAATGTTGGTTTGTAATTCTTGATAAACTTATATTTCCTATGAATTAAATAACACATTGGTAACACTTTATAATAACGTTCAGTTGTAAGTCATGTTTAAGTGATTAGTTAATGATGAACTAATCATTTACAAAACATTCATAAGCAATTAATAAGTGATATGCTAATAATTGATGTATGTTTTGTTAATTCATCTACAAGTCATTTACAAGTAATTAGCTAATGATGAACTAATCATTTACAAAACATTTAAAACATTTACAACTGATGAGTAGTTTACACTTTAGCTTAGGAGATGCAGAAAGCTTTGTAAATGACTTATAATGTTTATTGAGATAATAGTACAATGTTGACATTTTCAATGATTTATAAGTGATTAATAATATATTAACTAGTAACCTAACTAAACTATTAACCATTAAGGATCTGTTTGATTATTTCATGATGCTATTTTTTAAAGATAACTTATGACAGATTTGTAAATCGTTAGCATATTACTTAATCATTTGTGAATGTATAGTCATGTTTCGTAAATGATTACTTCATCATCATCTAATCACTTGTAAATGATTTATAACTTAATCTACAAAACATAGATAAAAATATTAACATATCACTTATTAATCCAACCCATTAATCATCTATGAACGCATAGTCATGTTTTGTAAATTATTAGTTCATCATTAGCTAATTACTTGTAAATGAATTAACAAAACACAAATTGTTAGCATATCACTTATTAATCGCTTATGAATGTTTTGTAAATTATTAGTTCATCATTAACTAATCACTTATAAATGACTTGCAACTGAACGTTATTATAAAGTGGTACCTACAAATTTCTCTACAATAACTTGGGTAACAGGGTTGAGTGGTTGAGCCACCTGGGAGTGAGACAGGCTAAAATCACCACATGATGAATCACGTGTGCTGTTCTGGTTTGAATTCATTGTAGATGACATGTTTTTGTAACCCCTTGTGACAGATGAGTATCTGTTTTCAGAATTTTAAATGAGTTTCTTTGTGAATAGGTAGTTATTAAAAGTAAGTGATCCTTGAATTACTTATCATTTTGTCAATGTCTGAAATTATTGTTCACTGACTTGTACATATATGAAGAGATGAATTAATTCACTTTTTTTTAACAAGTCTACTATCTTGTGGTAACACTATAACATAACACAGTTGATCCTTTGAAGCAAATATGATGCCACTTAGTGCATTTGCATGTAATTTTCCATCTTCAGGACTCATGCCTGATAAAGAAGTGCAAGTTTCATCCCATTAACAGATCAACTTGGAAGGCAGACAGTCCAGCTATAAGTGACTATTAACTTTTGTCCACTATTTTTGAATGATTAAATGTGCCTATTTATTTTCCGTTTTTTTTTTCACTCCGTCTTTGTAGACAATGCCAAGACCAAGGTAAAACATCCAAATAATTGAAACAGAAAACTTTAGTTCTAGTTCTGTTTAAAACTATTTTTCTATTGTGTGTTATTTGAAGTAGTTTGATCAGGTTTATTCTGTAAAGTCACAGAATGTTCTAATTTACTAACGCTTGTATCTCATTCATAGATCCCAGTTGAAGAGATGAGCATCTCCAGTGAGATTTTCCCCACTGATGGGTTACATTTTTCAGATGACTTCTTTTACAACAGCAATGAGGTGGAAACTGGTTTGCAGTGACTACAGTGGATATCATCGTTCTGTTGTGTTTTCCTATCGACTCCTTCTTCAGGCCTGTTTTCCAGCCTCAACCTCTCTGTCTAAGAGATGCTCTTTTGTATACAATGTCTCTTGAAACTTGTCAACTACAAACATGGAAATCTTTGGACAGCTGAGCATTTCTTTATAGGTATCACTGGTCGGTCTCTGTTTCAGTGTCTGATGTGTGTTGAGCGTTACCTGGCAGTGGTTCATCCTGTAATCTTTATGAAGTACAAACCTCTCAGATATTATTGTCTCGTTGGCTACTTTTGTTTTCAGTGGGATCAGAATTGGTACTGTTTCTGAATTATTTTTATTCTATTTTCATCTTGGCACAGTTTTCCCTCTTCCTCTTCATCCAGTTGTTTTGTCTTGTGGTTGTTCTCAGAGCTCTGAAGCAGTCAGGACCAGGAGAGAGAGAGAGAGGAGGAAAACTTTGCTTCATTAAATGTCAATAATCGTTCTTGAATTATCATTATGGAGTCTCTATAATCAATTTTCTGCAACTGCAATGGCACTATTAACATACTAAGTTATTCAAAGTTTAGTCTCTTTTTTTATGCTACATTGAATTAAAATTTTAGTTATTTGGTATAAAAATAAAAATGATCTCAGTCAGAGTCACAGAATCACCTTTGAGCACATAAACTTACACTAAATACAGCTTATGACAATAAATAAACAATGCTAATTGAGTAACAAGGTTCATGTTTTTTTATTTTTTTTGTATGATTTAAGCTTTTGTTTGATTTGATTTCTTAGTTGATGTTGTTTTTGTGAATATATGTGAAGAGTATCAGTTTTCAGCATTTTTATGAGTTTGTTTGTAATTAGGTGGCTATTAAAAGCAGGTGATTTTTTGAGGGTGTGAGGAGATTTTTGTGACACCTTGTCATGTTGCTTTCATCTTTTAATATATAAATGTTAACATATTTTGTCTAGAGATGCTGGTACTGATGTTTAAAAACATTTTATAGACCTGTCATCTTATGCTGAAATATTTACAGTACAAACCAAATACAATGTGAATAATATTTGCATATCATAGTGTCAGGACTCATCCCACATGATCAAATGCAAGTTTATAACACGTCAGCTTTGAAGGCAGACACACAGCTATAAGTGACTGTAGCTATAACTCTGTCCACTTTTATGTATTTTGTTTTGTTTTGTTTTGTTTATAACTGACAGGACAGAGGTTTAAGAAATATTTTGTAACTGTGTAAGATCAACCGGCAAGCATGTTGCACACAAAATGTAGGATGTAGGACACATTTGAATATTACTTTTTGTTATTAAAAATCACTCCAGAAAAGTGTTAATTTTGTTAACGAAGACGACGACGAAAAATACTCCTCAACTAACCTTTTTTCTGTGACTAAGACAAGACGTTGACGAGCTAAAACTAATATCCGATGATAAAAAATATGATGAAATGTATGCCGTGTCTTCATTAACAAGATGAGACGGGACTAAAATGTTATTTGAGGACTACCGGACATTCAAAATACATCCTATAGGCTAAGTTAACTGTCATTGGATAAGGGCTGAGCGGATGTCATTGGATAAGGGCTGAGCATCCTATAGGCTGAGCATCCTATGCGTTCCTGTCATTGGATAAGGGGCGTTTGCTTATCTAGTCTCAGTATGGCAGCCGCAGTGGACGGGTAGACTAGCAAAACATGAACTAGCGATCTGAAACAATGGCCTCAGCACCCGAAGGGTTAGGGACTGGTGACCAGACGTCCCATTTTCCCGGAAGTCACAATTCATTGTCAATCAACTTAAAGTTAGTGAAGGCGGGATAGGTAGAATCGCGCTAATAGAAGTGCTCTCTCTCGCGCATGCTCCACTTCTTCAGTCTCATACAGCGCGCGATCAGTTCTCAGCACTCAAATACACAAACAGCAGTCCAAATGTCTATCGTGTAGACTAGAGTATCTCTCGTAAATACAGTCGGTTATGGCTTTTAAGTGAGGTAAACAGGTGGATGAAAACTGAATGTGTGTCAGTATTACATGCATACCTTCCGTCTTAAATGGACAGCATTCCTAATTATCTGTGTCATCAATGTTAACCAAAAAAAGATGTTAAATAAATGTATACTTACTTGTATACTTAAATATACCTACTGCATCTGAAAAATGAGTTTAATTTGTATCTCTACCAAAAAATTTCTACCAAGCTTTCCTGTAGCTCAAATGGTAGAGCATGGCGCTAGCAACGCCAGCATCATGGGTTCGATTCCCAGGGAAAGCAAGAGCTGGTCAAATGTAAAAAAACTGTAACTTGAATGCAATGTAAGTCGCTTTGGATAAAAGCGTCTGCTAAATGCATAAAATGAAAATTTATTCCAGTTTTTCCAAATTCAATCCTTGATTCAAATTTCTCATAAGCTTAATTGATTTGGTCTATGGAGAGAAGAATTAATGACTATTTTTGTTTGAAGACTACATATAAAATAGCTACCTAAATAAATGTTCGTAACTGCAGTTTGACTAAAAGTAATGACTAAAAGTTGACAAAAATGCAACGACTTTTCGTCGACTAAAACTATGAAAGACTCAAATGACTAAAATGTGACTAAAGCCCTATTCGGACGGTAATTGTTTCTCAGGGGGATGTAAGTGATTTTCACCATTTACAGGGGGTAGTTGGTGATTTAATTGCCGTCCGAATCCAGGATGTCTGTGTTTTTCTCTCACCACCCCCGTGAAAATCCCCGGCTGAATTACCTACTGTTTTTTGACAAACACCAAGGTTCTGTGGTAATTTAATTGCCGTCCGAATCCACATCTCTGAGTTTACGAGAAGAAATCGATTCAAAATTCAGTGTTTAATCCCTTTTTGAGCACTCCCGAACACCGTAACGTTGTACTTCGGTGTAATTTACATATCATTTCTGAAATGCTGGAAAGTATTTAAAAGAACAATACTTCATGACTGCTCAACCACAGCGACTGGGAGCAGAAAAAGAAGAAAAGAACATAAACGTTCAAATGGGTCTTTATTATGGCAGCAGCAGGTATGAAATACAATTTTAAAATGTGTATTATAAACAGATTTATATAGCGTATAATTATATACAACTATAGCGCGTCTATTTTCCTATTTTTAAACAGGAGATTTAAATAATTAAATAATAAATATTATAAAATATGCTTGGAATAATTAAAATACATTTTACACAATAATAAGAATACATTTGTAAATAAAATTAAGACAATCATGTGATTGGCCATGTGAGCAGCGCGTTCCCGGGTGCGCAGGATCACAGAACTCGCTCCTCCACTGTGAATAAATCGCCATCCGAATCCATGAGTTTTATCACTGTGGTGATATGTACATTTATTTTTACAGACGTCTATATGAGAAACAATTACCGTCCGAATCGGGCTTAAGACTAAATCAAAAATGCCTGCCAAAATTACCACTGCTCCAGAATGTCAAGACCTCTGGCATGGAACAAGGCAAGATTACTATTGGTATGAAGGAGAACAGACATATATTGTGTATTAAAAATCAGTACCTTTTATGGCAGATTGAGTTTACATTAGATAAGTTCATCAAACATATCTAATAGTTCTCACATAAAAAAAATAAAAAGATGTATGTGTCTAATATTTTTGTTTGTTATCACAGTGTTGTCATATTTGTGGAACGTGCTGTAACGAGAATCATGCACATCTGTTGTTTTAGTTTGACGTTGTTTTGATCTAATGACAGAAGAGTATCTGTTTTCAGTTAGTTTGTGATTATGTGGCTATTGAAAGCAGGTGGTTATTTGGGGTGTGATGGGATGTATTTCACAACTAGTCTTGTTGTTTTCATGCCACTCATCCTGAATGAACTTTGTGAACTCCATCCTTTACTCCATCCAATGTGAGAATTTTCACTTATTTTCTTGTGTACGGAGATGAATTACCACTATTGTTGCCTTAAAGCATGTTTTACACATCTACTCTTTCTTGTGATACCCATCTTGTGATACTCTTAATGACCACAGTCTGTCTTTTAAGCAAATATGATGTTGCTTGATGTATTTGCATATAAGGGTTTCATCCCAGGTATTAAAGTGCAAGTTTCATCCCATTATCACTTCAAATTGGAAGGCAGACAGTACAGCTTTAAGTGACTATACATAAAACTCTCTCTGCTAAAGACATATTTAAAGACGCAAAAGGTAAATAGCTTATTTAGGCAATGTTTAATGGACAATATGTATATTCTCTACTATATAAAATAGGATTTTGAACATGACCTGGTAATACTGATTCATTTACTGGCTTTTTTTGGCTCAAATGTGTGTTATTCAGTTTTGATCAGGTTTACTCTGTACAGTTCCAGAATGTTCAGATTTACTAACACTTGTATCTCATTCATAGATCACAGTTCTGTATTTATTTATTTTTCTACAAACAGTGAAGAGATGAACTTCTCCAGTGAGATCTTCACCACTGATGGGTCAAACTTTTCTACTTACTCGTTTCACACCAGAACGGAGTATTTTTTATTATACTTTCTCAGTGTGCTGTTGGGTTTTCCTATCAACTTCTATGTGATATGGCTTATAGTAAGAGGAACAGGGAATGGTCTCGCGGCAGAGTTCTTCAGTCTCAATCTTTCTATCTGTGAGATTTTTATATGTATGGAACCTGTCTTTCTTTTTCTCATTTCTAAACTGAACATTTTTTGGATAGTGCTGAGTGTTTTAGATGGCCTCGCCACCACTGGTCGTCCTCTGTTTCAGTGTCTGATCTGTGTTGAGCGTTACCTGGCAGTGGTTCATCCTGTAACCTTTCTGAAGTACAAACCTCTCAGATATAGAGTGATCTGCTGTGTTATTTCCTGGGTGGCAACTTTTGGCTCCAGTGGGATTACTTTAATTGTCTTCCTGTTCCAGCACGAGTTCTATTTTGTTTCTTTATTTGTACAGTTCTTCCTCTTCCTCTCCATTCAGTTGTTCTGCTGTTTAGCTGTTCTCAGAGCTCTGAAGCAGTCAGGACCAGGAGAGAGAGGGAGAGAGAGAGAGGAGAAAAACCACACGAAGAGAAAAGCGTTTTATCTCATTTTGATAACTACTGTGACAATGCTTATTATTTATGCTCCCTATGTAATTCTATTAGCTTACATGAGTTCAATAGAAAATGCTGGCACAGTCCTTTCTATCATTTCTGTTTGTTATGTTTTGGCTGGTTTGGTGCAGCCTCTTCTCTTTCTCTACCGGGTGGGAAAACAGTTCTTTATAAAGTGTCAGTAATTATACTTTAATGTTAAAAGATAGAAATAGAAAGCTATCTAAATAATCAACTAGCATGTTAGCTATTTATTTTGTGTTGCTACAAAGATTCATGAGCTACAGTTGATTGCAAGAGTTCTTCTTAAGCACTGTGTATTTTGTTTAATATAGTAGTTGTGCTGATGTTTCCGATGTTAGTTACAAATTAAAAAACCTGAAGATCAGAAGATATCGTTTTATATTGATTTATAAAGATGTTAATGTTTAGTTTAGAGTTAGAATTTAACTTTGTTGCTGCCATTTTGTGACCATATAAAAATAATAAAACAGTAGTTAAACACATTTCTGTGTTTGTGTCATTTAAACATAATATCCAATATCTGAAGATTTCTGAGGCTTTTATAAGTAAATGTCTGTACTTTTACTCCTTGACTGTGCAATGTGAATATGTGCTATAATTTAGAGAAAATATTTGTTTGATGTATGTTTTTCCTTGCAATAACTTGAGTAACAGGGTTAAGGGTTACGTTTGTAATCAAATATATAATTTGTTTAAAAATTAAAAAAAGAGTACAGTTGGTTTATTTTGTGTTTTTCACATTTGCTTGTTCTTAAAATAAAAAATAAAAAATGTTGTTGGCTAGTCCCACCTCTTGGATCTTGACCTTCTTGACAATTAAAAGCATAAATGAATGTTAGATTGTTGACATTCCCTTGACCTGATAGTTCTCCCTAAAATGAAAATTATTTCATTATTTACCTCCCTTAATGCGTTCCAATATGACTTACTTTAAATCACAAGCTAAATCGTGCACACCTGCTGATGTTGTTTTTGAGCTAAACCAGTGTGACAGATGAGTATCAGTTTTCAGTATTTTGTATGCAGCAGGTGGCTCTTTGGTGTGTGATGGTTTGCATTTAAAAGTTAGGCTACACTTTATTTTGATAGTCCACTTTAGACATTCTACTAACTATAAGTAACTTTGCAACTACATGTCAACTACTTCTCATTAATTTGCAACTTGTCTACTAACTCTCAGAGTAGACTGTTAGGTTATGTTTAGGGTTAGTAGAATAAGTTGACACATACTTGCAAAGTTTCTCATAGTCAGTATGTTGTTGACCCATCAAAATAAAGTGTTAGAAATTATTAAGCAGACAGTCTACTAATATTCTAATGACTGCTAGTTGACATGTAGTTGCAAAGTTACTTACTGTTAGTAGAGTGTCTAAAGTGGACTATCGAAATGGATTCATGTCACTCAGATGATCATAAATTACTTTGTGAATTTTGTCCTTTAACTGGTTTTCTCATGTGTACACTTTAGAGATGAAATTCTTTAAAGTTATGATGTCACTTGCATGTCATATTCATGTATTTGCATGTCAGGGTTTCAGGACACATCCCAGATTTTAAAGTGTGAGTTTTATTCCATGAGCAGATCAAGTTGGAAGGCAACCAGTCCAGCTATAAGTGACTATAAATAGATCTCTTTTGCTTATTTTCATTCATTTAATTTAATTGTTTTCTAATTTGCATGAAGCATATCACCATTATATCACAGATAAGGGTAAGGAGCTTAAAACTGTCTGACTGGTCAAAAAAAAAAAAAATATATATATTATTTGTTATTTAGAATAGCATTTTGAACATGAAAACTAGAACTGTTCTCTTTTCTAATGTGGGTTATTTAAAGTAGTTTCGATCACATTTACTCTGTACAGACCCAGAATGTTCTGGTTTACTAACACTTGTATCTCATTCATAGATCACAGTTGTGTTTTTTGACTGCATACAGTGAAGGGATGAACATCTGCAGTGAGATCTTCACCACTGATGCGTCCAGCTTTTCCAGTTACTTATTTCACAATGGCACTGAGGTGGAAGATAATTTCAGTGGGATTCCAGTACTGTATCTCCTCAGTGCAGTTCTGGTTTCTCCAATTAACTCTTATGTGATTTGGCTTATAGTAACAGGAACAGGAAATGGACTTGCAGCAGAGTTCTTCAGCCTCAATCTCAATGTCTTTGAGGTCCTCATATGTGTGCAATCTGTTTTTATTTTTATTTCTTATAAATTTAAAATGATCTGGATAGTTGTGTGTTTTTTAGATGGGCTCGCTTTCACTGGCCGTCCTCTGTTTCAGTGTCTGATCTGTGTTGAGCGTTACCTGGCTGTGGTTCATCCTGTAAACTTTCTGAAATTTAAATCTCTCAGATATAGAGTTATCTGTTCTGTTATTACATGGATGTCAAGTTTGGTCTCTGGTGGTGTCAATACGTTTTTAATGCCCCAGTACATGTTGAATTTCTTTATTTTTTTGTGTATGCAGTTCCTTCTCTTCCTCTTCACTCAGTTATTCTGCTGTTTAGCTGTTCTCAGAGCTCTGAAGCAGTCAGGACCAGGAGAGAGAAGGGAAGAAAACCACATGAAGAGAAGAGCGTTTTATTTCATTCTTATAACTACCGTGAGCACGCTTATCTTATATGTTCCCTTTATAATTTTACTAGCTCTTTTTGGGTCAGCACAACCTGCTGACACAGTCTTTTTTATTATTTTAATCTGTTTTACTTTGGTTGGTTTGGTGCAGCCTCTTCTCTTTCTTTACCGGGTGAGGAAACTGCCATGCATCAAATATTAAAAATTCTACTTTAATCATCTCTATAATCCACATTCAGTCATCCTGTTAAAAGATACAAATAAAAAAGTTATGTATTGATTTATAAAGATGTTACTAATAGTGTTTGGGTTAGGCTTTGAATGCATCTTGGTGCTGCCATCTTGTAAGCAATTGTGACATGCCAATCTTGGGATTTAAAAAATATCCATTTAAAGGTATAATGTATGTAACTCGACTATTTTTCATTATATAAAATAATAAAATGGTTTGCTGTGTCATTCAAAATAATATCTGAAGTGTGTCAATGCTTTTAGAAGTATTTTTAAGTTTTACAAAAAGTTTTGTGATAGGGTAATTAACAAGCATGCACACAAAATGTGGGACAAGACTAAATGAATTCAATATTGAGTCAGCTAATTGTTTAAAAATATGACATTGTTGGATAATGTAAGTTATTCAAAAATCACTTAAGAAGGTCAAGACCTCTTTCATGGGACAAGACAAAATCCCCATTGTTATGAGAGGATTATTTCATCTGAAACTAGACACTTTTCATGCTAAATTAGTTTTATAATCCAGCAGTTCATCAAACGTATAACTCTTACTTTAAGTAGTTTGTGCCTGTAATATTTTCACGTGTTACCAAAGTGTACCATATTTGTGGAATGTGCTGCAAGGTAAATCGTGCACACCTGCCGATGTTGTTTTTGAGCTAAACCACTGTTACAGAATCTGTTTTCACTGTTTTGTATGCAGCAGGTGGCTTTTTGGGGTGTGATCGTATTTGAAAGTTATGTTGGTTTCATGTCGGTTAAATTAATTTTGTCCTTGACTTGATGTGGAAAAGTTAACTTATTTTCTCATGATTAAACTGTAGAATAAATTGTCTTTCAAATTATAGTGTCACTTGCGTATACATGTATTTGCATGTCAGGGTTTCAGGAAACGTCCCCGATTTTAAAGTGTGAGATTCATTCAATCTCAAAGTTGGAAGGCAGACAGTCCAGATATAAGGGCTATAAATTTGTGAATTTGTGTATTTATTCAATTGCATGGAGCATATATCATCTTTACGGAGGTAAAGGGAAACGGTAAAGTGCGTATTACTGTCTGATCAGGCCAAAAAAAATAAGCATTCTGTTCATTAGAATAGCATTCTGAAGATTTGAAGACTAGATCTGTTCTCTTTTCCTAATGTGTTGTTTAAAGTAGTTTTGATCAGGTTTACTCTGTACAGTCCCAGAATGTTCTGGTTTACTAACACTTGTATCTCATTCATAGATCACAGTTCTGTTTTTGACTACATACAGTGAAGAGATGAACATCTCCAGTGAGATCTTCACCACTGATGGGTCAAACTCTTCTGATTACTTCTTTAACAATGGCACAGTTTTGGAAAACAGTTTTGCAATGGCATCAGTGTTAGATGTCATCATCGTTCTGTTTGATTTTCCTATCAACTTCTATATGATTTGGCTTATAGTAAAAGGAACAGGCAATGGACTTGCGGCAGAGTTTTTCAATCTGAACTTTGCTGTCTGTGAGATCTTGTTATGTGTGGAATCTCTCATGAATCAATTCACTTATGAAGATGAAATTCTTTGTATAGTTGTGCATTTTTTATATGGACTCACCTTCAATGGTCGTCCTCTGTTTCAGTGTCTGATCTGTGTTGAGCGTTACCTGGCAGTGGTTCATCCTGTAACCTTTCTGAAGTACAAACCTCTCAGATATAGAGTGATCTGCTCTATTCTTGTCTGGGTGACAAGTTTTGTCTCTGGTGGTGGCAAAATAATGATTGAAATGCTCCAGTCCATGCTGTGTTTCTTTCTTTCTTTGTTTGCACAGTTCTTCATATTCCTCTCCATCCAGTTGTTTTGTCTTGTGGCTGTTCTCAGAGCTCTGAAGCAGTCAGGACCAGGAGAGAGACGAGGAGAAAGAAAGGAGGAAAACCACACGAAGAGAAGAGCATTTTACATTATTCTAATAACTACTATGACCATGCTTATCATGTATGTCCCCTATATAATTTTAGCTTGTTTTCAAAGTTCAATAACTGTTACTAATATATTCTCATCTATTAGATTTGTTTCTTTTACTTTGGCTGGTTTGGTGCAGCCGCTTCTCTTTCTTTACCGGGTTGGGAAGCTGCCCATTATCAAATTTCAATAATTCTACTTTAATCATCATCAAGTCCCTATCATTCATTAAATGTATACCGGAGAGTTGGAAAAAATAATGTGAACACTCATTACAATGGAGGTTAATAATATTTGTGTACACTACAATGAAAAAACAAATGATTATATTTTATTTGGCTGTGAAGAAGAACAGTGGGTGAAAACTAAATGACAGGAACCATCAAACACTAAGAAGAATTGTGTCCAAACAACACAAGATTACTGATGCAACGTGACAGCAAACCTCAGTATTCACCCTAATTCCACAAAAACCGACCACAGAGAACTTCATAAAGCCACATGCACGAAAAAGCTGCAATTACTAAAACTTCAATCACAGACACCAGTGCTAAAATACAAAAATGATAATAAATCCTGGACAGTTGAAGCGACAAGATGAACTTCAGCATCTGCTCTGGTCAGCTCAATCACCTGACTGAAATATTATCAAAGAGAAGAGTGAAAAGCAGATTCCCTTGGTCATCATCTCTAAAACTGCTGGAGACTATTCAAAAGCTGGAAGTTCTATGAAAAGTAAAACACCTTAATAAATAAATATTGCTTATTTATTAGCCCTAGGTGTTCACATTACTTTGTCCAAACCCTATAAATGTAAATGTACAATGTAATGATTTTTTTAACTGATATTATTTTAAATAGATTATGTAGACAATTCAGGACCAGGAGAGAGAGATAGTGGAGGAAAACCACATGAAGATAAAAGTGTTTATCTCATTCAGATAACTACTTTGATAATGTTTATTAAATATTCCCCCTATATGACATTTGAGGACCAGAAGGTATCTTTTATATTGATTTATAAAGATGTTGATGTTTAGTTTAGAGTTAGAATGCAAATTTTGTGCCACCATTTTATGACCAACTGTGTCATTCCAATTTTGTTGCATCTAAAGTTGTAAAATAATTTATAATATGAAAATAATAAAACATATTAAGTAAACAAATGTCTGTCTTTGTGCCATTTAAACATAATATCCAATAACAGAAGATTGCTGAGGCTTTTATAAGTAAATGTCTTACTTTTACTCTTTGACAGTGCAATGAGAACTTACATGTGCAAATGTATTTTGATGTATTTTTCTCTGCAACAACTTGAGGGTTGAATGTTAACCTTGAAAACTATCAATTCACTATCAATTCTTTCCCTGTTCCCCTCAGAGGTCATAACCTTGATTTACCCAACACAATTTGAACTATTTTCTCATCATTCATAGTTCACAGTTCTGTTTTTTGACTGCATACAGTGAAGAGATGAACATCTCCAGTGAGATCTACCACGCTGATGGGTCAAACTCTTCCATTTACTTATTCCACAATGTTACTGAGGTGGAAGAGAATTTCAGTGTGATCCCAGTAATGTATATCGTCAGTGCGCTTCTGGGCTTTCCTATGAACTCCTATGTGATTTGGCTTATAGTAACAGGAACAGGGAATGGACTTGCGGGAGAGATCTTCAGCCTCAATCTTGCTGTCTTTGACATCTTCATATGTGTGGAATTTATTTTTATTTTGAATTTCAAATTTTCCGGATAGTTGTGAATTTTTTGGAAGGATTCTCCATCACTGGTCGTCCTCTGTTTCAGTGTCTGATCTGTGTTGAGCGTTACCTGGCAGTGGTTCATCCTGTAACCTTTCTGAAGTACAAACCTCTCAGATATAGAGTGATTTGTTCTGTTATTGTCTGCTTGGCAAGTTTTTTTTCTAGTGGTTTCAGTATAATGCTTTTAATGCTCCAGTCCATGTTGTATTTCCTTTTTCTTTGTTTGCACAGTTCTTCCTCTTCCTCTCTTTTCAGTTGTTCTGCTGTTTGGCTGTTCTCAGAGCTCTGAAACAGTCTGGACTAGGAGAGAGAGGGAAAGAGAGAAACGAGGAAAACTGCCCTTCTTCAACAAATATTAATAAATCTACTTTATCATGATGAAGTCTGTAATCCATCTTGGATCGTTTTGTTTAAACATACAAACAGAAAGTTATTTAACGTTGATTAATACTGTTAGTGTTTGGTTTAGGGTTAGAATGCAACTATGGTGCTGCCATATTGTGACCAGTTGTGTCATGTCGATTTGTTTTGCTGTGAACTTTTGCATGTAACTTTGCTTCTGATGATATATTAAACAATAAAACATATGGTACATTGCGTGATTAAAACACATCATATCTGAAGATTGTAAATGCTTTCATAAGTAAATATAAATATTATAAGTAAATAATATATGCAACATTTACATTTTTACATTTGTGACTTTAAAAAAAATATTCACATTCATGTTCACATTTGGGTAGATACTGAAACATACAAAATGGGTGTACTGTACTGGCGGTATATAAAACAGTATTGCGCGTTTACAGCTATTGAAAAGTTAAATAGTGAATTAATTTTTTTTAAAAAATAGATCCTTAACACTATGCCTGTCCCTAAACCTAAACTTAACCACTTTTTAACAATAAGAAGCTGACAATAATTTTAGGTACAATATACCATTATACCTTATATCTCTAAACCTAGTCGTAGCCATTTCTTTGAAAAAAAAATACAATATAAAGACAAATGTGACAGAACATCAAGTGTAATAACAATAATTTATTCCAAAAATGCAAAAACGTGATGATTTTCATAACTGAAAATAATTCATACTTATAGACACTTGCATCAGTCAGTTAATAAGAATGTAAAAAATAGTGTAGTTTAACTTTATTTTCCGTTCTGCTTGTCACAGAGCGGAAGTTTGTCATTGACACTGGTGACATAAATTCATCCACATTATATAGGTCATATTTGTTTGTTTTATGGGAAAAAACAGCAATTGGGATTTTTAAAGATCGTACTCGTCCCCTCCACTCTACTTTTGAAATGCTTCCATCAGGGCGCAGGCTTAAAATGACTCTGGCCAGAAGAAATTCTTATAAAAAATCATTTGTCCCAATGGCAGTTGTTATTTTAAATCAGATTATTGTTTGAAGGAAATGCAAAAGAGTGGTTGGTAGCACAGTGTTTAATGGAATAAATTGTTTATATATATATATATATATATATATATATATATAGTATATATATATATATATATATATATATATATATATATATTATATATATATATTACTGGGGATGATGATTTGTAATGTTTAAGGAATGTTTGGGGTTGAATCAGTTGCCTAAACTTGTGTAATTTTATGGTGTGCTGTTAATTTATATGATGTTCATAACCAGCTACTTTTCATAGTTAATCAAAACAAATAGATATCATATCAAATAGCATGGGATTTGTACCTTTAAAAAAGTCATATAACATATATTGTTGTTACTGGAAGAGCTTCATGGTAAATTACATCTCGTTTGGTTTGATTTATTTGTAGCTGATATTGTTTTTGTAAATACATGTGCAGAGTATTAGTTTCCAGTGTTTTATAGTTAGTTTTCGATTAGGTGGCTGTTGAAAGCAGGTGTTTTTTTTAGGATTTTTTGTGACATCTGACAAAATGAATTGAATTCACATAAATATTTAAATTGTTGGATGATTTGAGTTATTCAAAAATCATTCAAGAAGTTCAAGATCTCTTTCATGGGGCAAGACAAAATAATTTTTGTAAGAGGAATAGACATCTGAAACAAGATACGTTATTTATTTTATAATAGTTCATCAAACATACAGTTCTTACTTTATTGGGATTTGTGCCTGTAATATTTCCATGTTCTACAAAGTGTACCATATTTGTGGAATGCGCTGTGAGGTAAATCGTTCGCATCTGCTGATTTTGTTTTTGAGCGAAACCAGTGTGACAGAAGAGCATCTGTTTTCAGTGTTTTGTATGCAGCAGGTGGCTCTTTGGGGTGTGATGGGATGTTTTTGAAAGTCAAGTTACTTTCATGCCCCTCAGATGACCATGAAAGGCTTTTGTGAATTTTGTCCTTCACTTAATGTGGAAATGTTAACTTATTTTCTCTTGTGTAAATTGTTGAGATGAATTGTCTTTCAAAGTGATGATGTCACTTGCATGCCATATCTCTGTACAAGCATTTGCATGTCAGGGTTTCAGGAAGCATCCCTGATTTTAAAGTGTGAGATTCATCCAATGAATAGTTCAAGTTGAAAGGCAGACAGTCCAGATATACTATGATATATGAGACAGATATATGACTATAAATAAACCTCTGCTAATTTGTTCATTTAATTTGTATTTTTTCTAAATTGCATGGAGCATATCATCGTTACAGAGGGAAAAGGTAAAGAGCTTATTACTGTCTGATTGGGCCAAAAAAGGAATTATTCTGTTAATAAGAATAACATTCTGAACATTTGAAGCCTAGAACTGTTGTCTTCTCTTTTTCTAATGTGGCAAGTAGTTTCGATCATGTTTATTGTGTATGTTATGTAATGTTCTGGTTTACTAACACTTGTATATCATTCATAGATCACAGTTCTGTTTTTTTGACTGCATACAGTGAAGAGATGAACATCTCCATCTTCACCACTGATAGGTCAAACTCTTCCATTTACTTATTTCACAATGGCACTGATGTAGAAGATCATTTCAGTGTGATCTCAGTAATGTATATCGTCAGTGCACTTCTGGGTTTTCCTATCAACTCCTATGTGATTTGGCTTATAGTAACAGGAACAGGGAATGGACTTGCAGCAGAGTTCTTCAGTCTCAGTCTCGCTGTCTGTGAAATCTTCATATGTGTGCAATATGTTTTTATTTTTCTCTCTTATGAATTTGAAATTCTCTGGATAGTTGCGACTTTTTTGGATGGATTCTCCATCACTGGTCGTCCTCTGTTTCAGTGTCTGATGTGTGTTGAGCGTTACCTGGCTGGGGTTCATCCTGTAACCTTTCTGAAGTACAAACCTCTCAGATATAGAGTGATTTGTTTTGTTATTGCCTGCGTGGCAAGTTTTGTCTCTGGTGGTGTCAATGTAATGTTTTTAATGTTACAGTCCATGTGGGGTTTCCTTGTTTCTTTTTTTGCACAGTTCCTCCTCTTCCTCTCCATTCAGTTGTTCTGCTGTTTGGATGTTCTCAGAGCTCTGAAGCAGTCAGGACCAGGAGAGAGAGGGAGAGAGGAGAAAAACCACATGAAGAGAAGAGCGTTTTATCTAATCCGAATATATACTGTGACTATGTTTATCTTATATACTCCCAATTTAATTTTAGTAGCATGTTTTTGGTCATTGGAAACTGACACATCCTACCTTATTGTTTCTGTTTGTTTTATTTTGGCTGGTTTTGTGCAGCCTCTTCTCTTTCTCTACCGCATAGGGAAACTGCCCTTCAACAAATATTAATAAGTCTAATTTAATCGTGATGATGAGTTCTGTATAGTCCATATTTTATCATCCTAAAATACAAATAGAAAGTTATGTAATGCTGATTTATAAAAAAATATATATATTATGTTGTTACTAATTGTTTGGTTTAGAGTTAGAATGCAGCTTTGGTGCTGTCATCTTGTGACCAGATGTGTCATGCCAATTTTGTTATATAAACCGGTATAATGTATGTAACTCTACATTTTTATGATGTAAAAGTAATAAAACATGGTGTGCTGTGTCATTCAAACACATAATATCTAAAGATCGTCAATGCTTTTATAAGTATATATTCAGCCCAGTCTCAATGTTTAAATATATGTAACATTTATAGGGACTACTGTTAGGGTAGATGCTGAAATGTGCAGAATGTCCAAATTCTGTATATTTTGTTAAACGATTATGTCATTCCCCCCCAGTCAGACACTGCTACTTTGTCACTTAACAGCAACAACAACATGAAAAAACACTGAACGATTGTCTTTTTATTTACTAACATTAACACAGATTAATAAATGTTAGTTTTCTTGTTGTTGGGTTGGGTTTGTATACGGTTAAGGCTAGAAGGGATACGTATGCCGCTACTGGGCATGTGCACATCAATACAGCGTCATTTTTGTCACCCTGTTTAACAATAATTACTATTTTTTCATTATTGTAATGGGTAGGTTTAGGGTTGGGGTAGGTGTAGACGTTAATAAAACACAATCTAATAGGTAGAAAATTAATTTCATTGTTTGTTTCCGGTCAGAGCTGTATCCCTTCTAGCCACAATCTTTGTATACTGCGTGTAAGGTTTATGCACATGCTCCAAGTCTTCTTCTCAATTTTTACTGTATCTCTGTGGCAGAATTACAGCGCCACATACTGGTCTGGCATGGATACTACATTGAAACAAGGGGAAAAAAAAGATCGGATAGAGAAAGCTCTGGCTTCGTGTGGATGTGGCCTGTGTGTCACGGATATGTTCTGTCTTGGTTTAGATTTCCCTGTGTTTCTGTCTCCTGACTTAGTTCCTCACTGGTGTTTGATTAATTAGCTCCACCACACCTGTTTCAGTTCTCTCTAATTACCCTTTTTAGAATTTAAGCCCTGTTTTTTTGCCCTAGCTCCTCAGTTCTGGTATTGAAGTTGATTTGTGTTTCTCCTGCCTGTGGATTTATTTTGTTATAAACATTTTTTTATTTATTTTCATATACAACATCACAACATCCATTAAAAAAAACAAAAACAACAGACATATTCTCAATATCCCAAAAGTCCAGTCAAAAGGGAGGGAGCGAAAACACAGAACAAGTCATTCCTTTATATGATCACGTATGTTAAAAAAAAAAAAACACTGCCAAGCATCAACGGTAGAAGGCTTAGCCCCATTAATTCGTGCAGGAGGCTATGGATCCAATATGTTTTTCTACACGTGTGGTGTAAACCAGTTCTGTATTATTGTCTTCTTCGCAGCTGTAAAACCAGCAAACAACATTCTCTTTTGTATTGCGCTTATCCAGAGACCAGAATCATCATTAAGAAGACACAAACTTGGGTTAGCAAGCCAATCAATTTGTAGTAAGGATGATAAAACCAGGTTTACATGTGTCCATAGACTAATGACGATAGGAAATTCCCAAAACATATGAAGAAAAGTACCTGATGATGCAGTATTATATATATGGCAGTTAAAATTTGGTTGTAGTTTCATTTTGAATCTTTTGTAAGGAGTTATGTATGCCCTATGAATGACTTTGAAGTGAATAAGACGATGAGCCAAGTTTTTAGATGTTAAACTGAGATCATACTCTCTCCCAGTCGACAGATAAATTAAGGTCAGATAATTCCCTATTCCAAATAGTTTTAATAGAAAGAGGTTTTGTAATGCAATCAATAATTGTATTATATATTAAGGAAACAGATGGCCGACCAGCAGATGGTGCAGTCCAGTCCCGCATAGGATGGGAGCAAATGGGAGAAGACCAAGGAACGCCATACGCTTTGAGAGCAGAACGTAATTGAAGAAAGACAAAATATGCAGATGCTGGTAGACAAAATTTGGTTCTTAATGTCTGAAATGAACAGAGGCCCTGGTTATCATATATATCACTGCACGTGTTTACACCTAAAGAAGACCAATAGGGTTGGACAAATGGATGATTTCCGCATACAAAATTAAAATTGTGCCATAAAGGTGTACTGTTACAAACTTTGAAGGGTCCTCCTATCAGACGTTCAACCGTTTTCCAGATTTTAATAGAGTTAGCCACAACCGGACCAAATTTATAATTATCACCTTTTTTTTCCTGTGCCAGTAAATAAGATATCTTGGAGTCTATTTGGTTTAACCTTGTCAGCTTCAATCACTCTCCATGAAACTGTAGATTGAGGATCAACCCAATTATGAAGGGCCTTAAGCTGGAACGACCAATAATATAATTCAAAATTTGGTACAGCCAGTCCTCCTGCACGATTAGGATGTTGTAATGTGGTAAGTTTAATTCTGTTTCATTCCAGATAAACTTAGAAATTATGGAGTTGATCTCCTTAAAGTAACCTGGAGGGGGAGAAAGTGGTAGCATAGAGAAAAGAAAGTTAAATCGATGTAACAATTTCATCTTAACAGTGGAGATTCTTCCTTGGAGAGATACTTTAAGATTCTTCCATCTTTGAATGTCATTTTTGACCTTAACTAAAATATTATTAAAATTGCCTCTGGCAATCTTATGAATGTTTTTTATATGGTAATGCCCAAATAGGTGAAAGATTCCTTAATGATGAGGGAATAGAAGAATTTACTTTAACATTGTTAATTGGCATTAAAGCAGATTTGCTCCAATTTATTTTATATCCTGATAAGCTACTAAAATGATAAAATGCCTTAATTATACTAGAGACTGAAGCATCAAAGTGGTCTAAATATAGAATAATATCATCAGCGTATAATGAAATACTATGATTATGATCATGAATCTTAATCGATACTTCAAATTTCCTGATGACTTGTGCTAAGGGTTCAAGAAAAAGAACAAAACAATAAGGGGGAAAGCGGACATCCCTGCCTCGTTCCCCGCTGTAAAGGATGCCTGTGGATTTATTAAAGGGGTCATCGTATGCCCATTTTCCACTAGTTGATATGATTCTTTACGGTCTTAATGAAAAGTCTATAACATACTTTGGTTAATATTTATCAATGGTAGTGTAAAACAACACCCTTTTTACCTTGCCAAAAACAGCTCTTTTCACAGCAACCCGTTTTAGTGCATGTCTCTTTAAATGCTAATGAGCTCTGCTCACCCCACCCTTCTCTTCCATGGGGTGACAAGCCCTCTCTGAGACTGTTTACTTTAACCGCGGAACTTGCTAACTAGCACGTCATGAGGAAAGGTGATTTGCAAAGATTCATATAAGAACCTTATACTCCCTTCTTCTGTAGGTGAATCTGGATCACGAATGATTCGCGCTAACATAGACGCAGGAGGGGCACATTCCCTTCACAAACAAAGTAATCCTCTTTAGTGGCTCAGATGTCAGGAGTAAATAACGATTGCCATGTTCATTATTATATCTAACAACAAAACACCTCAATCACCAGTGTTGGGGAGTAACTAGTTACATGTAACGGAATTACGTAATTTAATTACAAAATAAAAGTAATTGTAATCAGTTACAGTTACTGAGAAAAAAAAAGTGTAATTAAATTACAGTTACTTATGAAAATGTTAACGATTACAAAGGGGGTTACATCTGATTTTTTTTTTCACACACACTCCCACATACAGATTTAATTGATTTCTTTCATAAATTGCAGTGACTGCTCTAAAATATGAAACATTAATGTTTCAGAATTTTATAACATGCTTATCCAATAACTCTTATTTCCTATATGGGTTTATGTATATGCTTTATTTTTTTAAGATTAACTCTTTTTTTCTAAGGCATTGTTAAATCCGGTGTTTCCTGTCATAGCTATACAAAGATTTGATTTCAAAAACAGT
This sequence comes from Aspiorhynchus laticeps, assembly GCA_023376895.1. Lineage (NCBI taxonomy): Eukaryota > Metazoa > Chordata > Actinopteri > Cypriniformes > Cyprinidae > Aspiorhynchus > Aspiorhynchus laticeps. The sequence goes on from CM041811.1 coordinate 30,644,111, forward strand.
ATCATAGCTAATAAAATATTTCTTGTTATGATTTTAAATCTGTATTTAACCTCAGCATGATTTTAAAGTAAGTCTGATTTTGTGGTGGCTATGCTTCAAATGGGACATCGGATGCCCATTTTCCACAAGTTGGTATGATTCATTAGGGTCTTCTTGAAATGGTCTCAATTGTGTAAAACAACACCCTTTTTACCTTGTGAAAAACAGCTCTGTTCACAGTGACTTGTTTAGGTGCATATCTCTTTACATGCTAATGAGCACTGCTCACCCCACCCCTCTCTTCTGTGGAAGTGATCCATCCTTGAGTTTTAACTTTTTAACAAAACCTGCCTTGAATTGTCCCTCATTCAGAAAACAGTCTGGAGTAAAATGATTTGCGCAGCCAGGCATGAACGAATTTAGTGAAAGTGAAGTGAAGTGACGTGTGGCCAAGTATGGTGACCCATACTCAGAGTTTGTGCTCTGCATTTAACCCATTTAAGTACACACACACAGCAGTGAACACACACCCGGAGCAGTGGGCAGCCATATTGATGCGGTGCCCGGGGAGCAGTTGGGGGTTTGGTGCCTTGCTCAAGGGCACCTCAGTCATGGTATTGAAGGTGGAAGAGTGCGCTGGTTATTCACTCCAAAAACAAAATGGCTTGATAATTGAGACTGTTTAGGTTTTTGGGGGATTCAAAAATGAGTGAATTTCTATCATGGTTGTGGTTGTGTCCAAAAACTGCTAAGACACATTTGTATGCAAATGAAGATTTTTCATCCAATGTCTCCTTTAAAATTTAAATATTATAATCTTAATTCAAGTGATGAAAGATTTCAAAAAGTCTGACAGTAATCAGTGTTGAGTTCTACTGTAAGTTTAACCCTGCCTGCTTTACATGTTTGAAAATGATTAACAGTTGAAAATTTAGAAAAGTAATCAGAAAGTAATCAAATGTAATCAGTTACATTACTTTAATAAAGTAATTGAAAAGTTACACTACTTATTACATTTTAAGTAGGGTAACTTGTAATCTGTAACCTATTACATTTCCAAAGTAACCTTCCCAACACTGTCAATCACTTAGGAGACATTCTTTTCAACACCTGCTCCGGCGTCAAAACAATGGCGGACTGATAACAGCTCACTCAGGGTGGGTCTAAGGTAAAATGCCTGTGTCAGTCAACAATCGTGGGAGGGGCCTGGGTCTGTGTGACGTCACACAGCCAAGAAGCTGAAAACGGCTTGATTTGAGAAAGGGGATATTATTTATAGGGATTAAAAAAAAACTGGGTAGATTTTTAGCATTATAGTGTGGATGTATACAAACACTGCCAACACCCATTTATGTTCAAACAACATGTAAAAGTGAATTTTGCAGCTGATGACCCATTTAAAGGACTATTTTGTTATTTCTACTGCTTTCCTTAGCCACAAGATAGAATACCGTAACTCCAAGTTAAGATACATGTCGTTTTCTCTTTTCTTTTTTTTTGTTCCTCTCCCCTGTCCCGGAATGGATCTACCAGCCGTACAGCTCCGTTGTCTGGAGCAGCAGGACTGTTCCCCGGAGGACCACACCAGGGACTTCTTAGATCTGGGGCCTCATTTATAAAGCGTGCGTACGCTCAGATTTGATCTTAGAGTGTGCGTACGCTTAAATCCACGCCAAAGCTCATATTTATAAAGACGGTCTTTGACGTGGAAAAGTGCTTACCGCCACGTCAAGGTCTGAGCAGACGTACACACTTTTCCTTGTGGCAAAGTCAGAGTACTGCAGCTATTTGAATATCTAATAAAAGCGGTGTACGTGCAAGCACCGAGTTCATCATAAACAACAAAGATGCAGTGTGAGAGATTAATTGTGCAGTGTAGTCAGATTTTTTATTAACGGGAGTTTTTGCGAGATTAAACTGACCTTTTTAGTAGCCTAATGTTGAGAGTTCTTTACTCGCATTCTAGACTACACAGTTTATTCCTTGTTGTTGTTTTTTATCATTTTATTTTACAAGAGAACTTGCGACGTCTTGTTTTACTACTATTGGAAAAAAAAGCATAAACATCTCCGACTGTTTTGTCTGTGTAGCCTATAAGAATCTATCGTTCAATAACGGTTTTAATATATTCTATTCAATAACATTGTTAACTGTTTTTATTTATAACATCTGCTGCTTTGCTTCTGTGAAAATGAATAGAGACATCAGCCTTAAACTTTGTTTTTGTCATTTACATCAGTTATATTTGTATAAAATAGGCTACACTAAATATGTTTGTGTCAGTGCATTAATGGCACATTTGAGCAGCATTAGTAAACTGTAAATATAAAGAAATTCCAAATCACATGCAGGTTTTTTCAGACCTGAGACCTGAGATATGAAACGTCCAATTTTTCTTTCTATAATGTTTTTTTTTTAAGTTTTGCTAGAATTTTGTGATACTACACTTTTTATTAGTTGTCATAGCAAGTGATTTTAAAAGTAGGATGGCTCACTTTTTATAAGATGACTGAAAATTTTACTTGAATTCGTAGTTTATTCTTACTTTTGGAAACCTTATTGTTTAATAATTAGGCTACTACTACTACCACCACTACTACTAATATTATTTCTGTTGTTTCTAGTAGTAATTTTGTCAATAAAAAAAATCTAACCACACACATTGTTTGTCCAAAGAATAATTACACATTATGAAATAATAAGTAGTAGTTTGCAAGAAGCAGAATGGACCGTGCAATGAGAAGACAACGAGTTTTTTGGACTGTAATTTCAAGTCAGACCATTTTTTTTTACGTCTTTTAGGGACCTTTGCTGCCCCCCCTACCTCGTTCACAGTCTGCGCTATACACTGCCATGCCACAAATTTTGTTTTGTGTGAAAGCCCACTGGAGAGACTCCCAACCTGATCATGTAAAATAATCTATGAGGCAATGTGTGACTAATTATTATCACATATTTTTATATGTGTTTTGTCAACTATTTATACTGTTTTTATTTTTTATGCACCTCGGGGTTGTCACAAGAGGAATTTCATTGTGTACACAATGACAATAAAGTACTTGAACTTGAACTTGAGAGACTCCCAAAAAGCGTTCCTGCACGAACCTCTACCTCCGCCAGCAGGACCTCAATTTCAGACTCCGTAAAGTTTTTTTTTCTTTGCGCTAGTCATTCTCAAGCATAGAAATTTGGATATTGGCGTGTGCTCTTTTATATGATAATGATATTAATTAGGGGGCGTTTACAAGGCAGAGATCTGACACCAGTCAGCTGCGCACAATTTCAAGATCATTTGCGATTTATAAACGTCACATCTGGAAGAGAGGCGTACGCACGTGTTTTTGTGCACACGTTCGTTTTCTCTGAATCTCACTTACGCACTTTTGCGAAATGATCTTAGAACAATTTTAGGATGGTTTCTGCGCAACATTTTATAAATGAGGCCCCTGGTGTGCCTTACTCCCTTCCCTGACCACTCGCTTTGCGTCTTTTACTACACCAGCCTGAGCGAGCGGTGTAAGGCACACCTGCCACCAAATGGTCCAAAAGAGGATTTTGCCATGTTGTAGCAACTCCGTTGGAGCAGCTGAGTGTTTTACATTTATGTCAACATTTAGGTCAAAAGGACCACTTACATCCAAATGTAATTTAATGCACACAGAACAAAACCTAGAAATAGATTTTAGAATATAAACTGCTTAATTGTCAATTTTCAGTAAGATTTAATGTTACTAAATATGTTTGTGTCATGTAGATAAATCATGTCCAGTAGATATGTTTTAAAGCAGTAAATAATTCACTCGTTGATTTGCTTACTTTGCGATTCTCTTGATAAACTTGTTTATAGTGCATTCTATTCGATGTGTTTATTGCTAGTACAGCAAAAATAGACAACGCAGCCTTTGCAAGTAACTTGCGTGCAATGTATCAGGTTGCCATGCTGCTGCTCTTTGTAATCATAGTAAAACCGCTTAAATGGTACACGGTGTGTGAATTTGTACATTTACTACAGAAATGCTAAAATGTATTTAAAAGTTTGACCGACCAAATCGACTGGCTTGGTTTACCCATCTCCATAAACCCCCCCCCCCCCACCAACCCTCAAGCTACGCCTATGATTTTTATGTGATTTTCTTGAAATTTGGGGTATTTTCATTACAATACAGAATGTGTACATCTAAAATGCTAATTTGTACAGCGATATATAAAAAAAAAATTGCATATTTCAACAACATTAAACGACCAAATTCCACATGAGATCGCAAAAGGAAGTTATTACAAACACTCGATGGTGGTTTAAAGTGAGTTTTGATTACTATTAATGTCATAAATTGTCTTATGTAGCTTGATGCTAATGTTAGTTCTAATGCAGCTGCAGAACAGGTGCAATCCTACTTCATGATGTATTTTGTAATAATAATTCATGTAAGGTCGCTATATTGTTGTATTTTTTTAGAAAGACATTTGATAATAGGCGGGTAAAAGTCTATTGGGATTGAAGTGATGTGGATTAGTAAACCTTGTAATGCCAAGGGCTATAATAAGGGCTATTATTGGCTGAATAAAAACAAAATAATAATAATGAAAATTATAATGATAAAATAATAATGAGGATTATGTCTCATACCTGGCCTAGGTGTGAAATGTTCATCGAGTGAGAACAATAGAATCATGAATGGGGCAGTTTGCCGGACCAGACATGAGGCAACAGTATGCGGGAGAGCTTACAGAGGGCCATAAGTCAGTTTTATTAGCCTTTTATTAGCCTTCTCTAAAAACACACATGACATGGTCTTAGAAAATGTTTCATAAAATTTGCAGTTGTAGGGATAAAGTCCTCAAATTTGAAATTAAGCTTCATTGTGTTTCTAAAAATATTTACCACATGAACATTATTTTTTATACATTTAAAAAGTATATTCTTAATATTTTTATTTTTACGTTTGAGCTTATATATCTCTATATTCATAACAGTCTGAGTAATTCTGATTATTGAACAGTAAACTTTGAAGTGCCAACTTTGTAAACATATGTTGATTATGTATCTAGTGACTAGTCAGAAAGACTCATGAGCAGCAACCTTTTTATTTTGGGTATTTCATTTATGTCTCCATGCCAAAATGGAGGGGGGGTTAAAGAAGGGGTTAAAGGACTATCTTTATTTATTTCTACTCCTGCGTTTTGTGCTCTCCATAGCCATGTGACGCTGAGGTAGGACAGGACAGATAAGGATACTTTACATGTCAGTTCATGTTAGATAATAGTAAGTTCTCAGAAGTTAACTAGTTCTAAGAATAAGAAAAACATGTGGTATGTGCGTCTAATAATTCATGAAATCCCAAAGTGTTCGTTATCAAATATATATTTTGAACAAAACCTCCATTTTTTGCTTGTCCGTACAATAAAAATAATTAAGGACCAGTGTTGTTTGGACCAAAATGTTCTTCAAAATATCTTTTCAGTTCTGCAGAAGAAAACAAGTCATACATGTTTAGAATGACATGAGGGGGAGTTAATGCTGACAGAAATGTAATTTGAGTAAATAACCCCTTTGAGGAATTCTAAAAGTGTTTATAATTTGGGGAAAATGTTCAGTAAAAGGATTGTGTGCAATTAATTCATATCAGTTAGTAAGAATGTTAATCAGTTAGTAAGAATGTTAAAATTCCATAAAGTTATGCTGATATATGATGTTCATTACCAGCTACTTTTCATAGTACTGTAGTGTAATAATTTAATCATTTTTCATATTGTTTAATTTAGCTCTTTGGTTTAAGCTTTATTTTAGCTTTAGGGAATCTTACGATTTGATATTGATATGATCAATTGATATTAATCAACACGTCCAACTTATACCTTATTTAACAATCGTCCAGCGAGTTGTTAGATTTCAGTATATCTGATAAATTCTGTTTATTCTCGTGGCCACGATATAATAATACAGAATTCTTTAAATAACCTTATGACAGTTATGAGCATATAGGTAACGTATCTGAGCGAAGTTTGATTTGAATATTTCACAACAGAACACAGAACACTTCTCTATAAATCAAACAAGAGTTTGTTTGCTATCTTACTACAATACATAGACTAAGCTAAACAACATAAAACAAAATACATACATACACACACGCACAAGCAATGAATTTAATTGAGAATGATTACAATCTAGCCTGCTATTTCCACACGATTTTACCCGTGTCGATCATTAAATGGAGAACTCTCTTAATTTTACTTTAGAGATAGATACGACCAGTTCAGCAGAATAGAGATTTTGTTTGATTACTTGCTTTTAAGTTGAAATGGTCGCTGATCTGCCGTTTCGTTTCCTGGCTGGAAACCCCGCGGGTCGTGACGTCACTCTTGGGGATGCCCTTCTGTTGGTTTGGTTGCTCGGTGTTGTTCGATGCTTGAAGGAAGTCTGTTTCGATTTCTTATGGCTTTAGATGTTGAAGTTCCTTTCGCGTAGCTTCAGACTTTCTTCGGAGATTTAACTAGATGTTGGTTCAATGTTCAAACTCGGCCAGGTGTTAAAGGCTGTGAGCTTTAGTTGGATTAGCTTTCATTCAAACTCAAACACCACGTATTTGGCATATACATATAATAACTTTATCTACTCCGTGGTTAAGGCAAAGATTAAACTATCTTAAATTCTGAATATTATTAAATTCTCAATACGCATATGAATTAAACACAGGACAAAGTTATGTCACAGATTTCGAAAATATCATTGATTACAATGACACAGAAAGCTTAATTTAATTTCATAAAATACAACCAGCAATATAATATATATATATATATATATATATATATATATATATATATATATATTTTGTCTGTATCTATAATATATATATATCTTGCTTCTAATAGCAGCAATGATTATTTTTAATTGTCTTTTTGGAACACTTTATAAAAGTTTGAGTCTTTGTTCTGTTAACGAAATGAAAGGCACATATCCTTGCAATGTCCTGGGAGGACGGGAGGTCATAAAGTCACTTTGGGGGCTGTATCTGTAAAACCTCAACACTCGGACATTTCCATAAAACAGTCTTTGTTCTTGATACCATCATTGAGTTACTGCTTTAACGATCAGGGGATCCGTGACATTTGTTGTTGGACCATAAACAAATGTTTCGTCCTGTTTCGGTCGAGTTATGGTTAAGTGATAAGAACCAAGTGAAGTCCTGTTTTAACCACATTCAAGATGCTCTCCTCCAATTCCTCCTTGTTTTAACAAAGTCTCTTCAGATAACGAGGTTTTATGGCAGGAAATCTGAATTCAGGAATGTGCTCGTCATTATGTTCAGATGTGTGTGCGTTCTACCTTCCCCAAGGTCTTACAGTAGGTTACTCTTACGTATTTAGATCATATTTAGAAAGTGCATATGTTTTGCATCATACATAGGATTTGTGCCTTTAAAATAAGTCATATTATATTGTACAACATTATTTTTGCTGGAAGTGCCGCATGGTAAATCACATATGTTGTTTGTTTGATTTTCTTTGTAGCTGATGTTGTTTTTGTCAATCCATGAGCGGAGTATCAGTTTTCAGTGTTTTCTATGAATTCATTTGTAATTGGGTGACCATTTAAAATAGATGGTTTTATGAGGGTGTGAGGACATTTTTGTGATATCTTGTCATTTTCTTTTCACTCATCTGATTCTAAATGACTTTTGTAAAAATTGTCTTTCTTTCAATGTTGAAGTTTTAAATTATGTTGTATGCAGATATTGATACTGTTGCTTAATATTTCACAGCTTTATTGTCTTTATTGTGCATAAAATTCTTACAAACCAAATAAGGTGTCACCTAATTTGTTTGCATGTCATGGTTTCAGGACTCTTCCTATTTAAATAAAATGCAAGCTGCATCCTCTTAGCACATCAGCTTGGAAGTCAGACAGTCCAGCTACAGTGACAACAGCTATAATTCTTTCTAATAATTATTTATTTAAAACTTTTTATTAATTGCATGAATTACTGTATCATCAACTGTGAAGAGGTAAAGAGTTGATTGTTGCTTGTTTGAGCAAAATAATTAAAGATATTTTGTGTTAATTAGAATAACATTTTGAACGTGACAACCAAACTGTTCTCATTTACTAATGTGTGTTATCTAAAGTAGTTTAGATCTCATTTACTCTGTACAGACCCAGATTGTTCTGGTTTACTAAGACTTGTATCTCATTCATAGATCACAGTTCTGTTTTTTGACTGAAAACAGTGAAGTAATGAACTTATCCAGTGAGATCTTCACCACTGATGGGTCAAACTCTTCTGATCTCAACAGCATTGAAGAGGAAGTTGGTTTTAAAATGACCTCCTTGGTAGATATCAATGCCATTCTGTTGGGTTTTCCTATCAACTCCTATGTGATTTGGCTTATAGTAACAGGAACAGGGAATGGACTTGCAGCAGAGTTCTTCGGTCTCAATCTCGCTGTCTGTGAGATCTTCATTTGTATGGAATCTGTCTTGGCTCTTCTCATTTATAAATGTGAAACTCTCTGGATAGCCGAGGAGTTTTTAGACGGACTTGCCATCACTGGTCGTCCTCTGTTTCAGTGTCTGATCTGTGTTGAGCGTTACCTGGCAGTGGTTCATCCTGTAATCTTTCTGAAGTACAAACCTCTCAGATATAGGTTGATCTGCTCTGTTATTGTGTGGATGGCAGGGTTTCTTTCCTGTGGGTTCAATATTATGACTTTATTGTTGTTCCTCTATAATTTGTACTTTGCTTTTTTCTTTGTACAATTCTTCCTCTTCCTCTCCTTTCAGTTGTTCTGCTGTTTAGCTGTTCTCAGAGCTCTGAAGCAGTCAGGACCAGGAGAGAGAGGGAGGGAGAAAGAAGAGGAAAACCATATGAAATGGAGAGCGTTTTACCTCATTCTAATAACTAATGTGATTTTGATTATCTTATATGCTCCTTATATTATTTTTGCAGCTCCACAATGGATTTCAGCAAATAATACTCACAAACTCTTGTCTATTAGTTATGTTTTTTTCACTTTGACAAGTTTAGTGCAGCCTCTTCTCTTTCTCTACCGGGTTGGGAAACTACCCTTCATCAAATGTCAATAAGTGTGTTCATTGTAAACACTCTGTAATTCACCTGCTATAGCCTTTCTAATGTAATGTTGCTTTCAAAAATGTTATTGTAGGTGTCTATTGTTATATATTTAAAATGCATGACATATTTCACAGTGCTCATTTTGTTGCTACCTTAAAATGTTGTTTTCACTATTTTGTTTTCAAAAGTTTGACTCTACAATGAGATCCTACTTTTTTTTTTTTTTTTTTTTTTCATGCAACTTGAGTAACAGGGTTGAAGGTTGATCTTGATGAATGCAGTCAACCATAAAATGAGTGTAAAAATAAGGAAAACATTTATGAGATCATATACTTGTCTTCTTCATGCAATGCTGTAGAAATGGTCCAAATAAAATTATTTCCTGCCTCAATTCTAAGAAATGATTTGTAATGGTGCAATGTGCTGCAATGTCAATCATATACATCTGTTGTTTTAGCTTGACTGTCATGATGCTGATGTTGTTTTTGATCTAATCCAGACGTAGTTTATCAACGGCTCTGACATTAATAATGTTTTAAAGGCTTATTTGTTTTAAAGCTGCAGTAGACATAAAAACGTGTCCAAATTGATTCATATCTAAGTTGATTTAGTGGCTTAGAAGTTGATTTATGTTGTTTTTGAAGTAAACCCATGTGTTCTGAGTATCTGTTTTCAGTATTTTGAATGAGTCAGTTTGTACTGATTGAAGGTTATTGAAAGCAGGTGGTTGTTATTTTGGGGTGCGCAGTGATTCTTATGACAGCGCTCCTATTGTTTTCACAGCTGATGATGAAGGAAATATTTACATGCATTAGACATAAGTGACTTATGGTACACATTTATATTATTAATTTTGTTGGGTTCCCAAGAAATCAAATCTGCCATTACTGTTTTTTGAGATGAAAATACTTACTTAGACTATTTTGGTTTTTAATCTGTAAATAAGAGAACACAGTCTGTCCAAATATGATGTCATGTAACACATTTGCATATCAGAGTTTCAGAGCCCACCCAGGTAAAGTTGTGCAAGTTATGTCTTTATGTGACACATTAACTGAGAAGCCAGCTGGTGAATAACTCCTTCATATTTATTTATTATTTTAATGTATTTTATTTTTTATACATATATATGTAGTTTATTTTAAATCACATGAAGCATTATAGACCACAGGACTAAGGTAATGAACTGAATATTGTTGCTTCTTTTTCTTGGTTGACAGAAATAAAAAGCTGGAATTGGAATTATTATTATTTTTTTATTCACAAAACAGTTTACATTGTATTTCTAGTCATAATGTTATGCAAGAATCCATTGCCATATTTAGGTTTGTATTGGGTTAACCTATACTTGAATTGTGATGGCTTTCTGATAAAGGCTTTTTTCATTTAATTATTCATGTGCAACTTGAATGTTTATTTTGAGATAAAGTTGCATAGATTGTTGCACGGCAAAAGTGTGTGAATGGTTTTAGGTTTCTAGCAGACTTCTAACATGAGTTGCATTTGTATCCCACTTTTTTATGTATACAGTGAAAAGAGATGAACATCTCTATTGAGATCACCACCACTACTGGATCAAACTCTTCCAGTTACTCAAATGACACTACAGGCCCTGGATTTAAACATTGGTTTTTATATTCAATAATATGTGTTGCAAGCGTTCTGTTGGGTTTTCCTACCAACTCCTATGTGATTTGGCTTATAGTAACGGGAACAGGGAATGGACTCGCAGCAGAGTTCTTCAGTCTCAACCTCTCCATCTCTGAGATGATCTACAGTCTACACTCTCTCTTCGAACTTCTCCGCTATACTTTTTCAGATCTCTCAATTGCAGTGAATTTCTTTCAAGGAATAGCCACTACTGGCCGTCCTCTGTTTCAGTGTCTGATCTGTGTTGAGCGTTACCTGGCAGTGGTTCATCCTGTAACCTTTCTGAAGTACAAACCTCTCCGATATAGAGTGATCTGCTCTGTTATTGTCTGGGTGGCAAGTTTGTCTGGCTATGGTCTGGCTACTACAGTTTCGACGACCCACGTAAAGTATATTTCTATAGGTTTCGTATTGACACAGCTCATCCTCTTCCTCTCCATCCAGTTGTTTTGTCTTGTGGCTGTTCTCAGAGCTCTGAAGCAGTCAGGACCAGGAGAGAGAGGGAGAGAGAGAGAGGAAGAAAACCACATGAAGCAAAGAGCGTTTATCATCATTCGAATCATTACTGTGACCATGGTTGTTATTTATGTTCCATATATTATTTCACTTCTCTTTTCTTTGAGTTCATCAGATATTTCAGAGGTGATCTCGTATATTAGTTATGCTTGTTTTGCTTTGGCTGGTTTAATGCTGCCTTTTCTCTTTCTTCACCGTGTAGGGAAACTGCCCTTTGTTAAGTGGCAAATGCAATAATTTTATTTCTACTAGTAACAAATGGCCTTTCATTGCTTAATAATCTCTCTTCTTACTATGATGTGCTTTTTTTAAAAAAAATTGTAAGTTATGGGGGAAGATTTAAGGTTAAAGATTGTTCATTTTTATCATGTTGTATTTTTTATATTCATGACAAACAAAAAATGCATTTGTTAAAAAAATTGAACTAATCATGAGAGATAATGTTATTTGTTTGGCTGGCTGGCTGGCAGGCAGGCAGACCGACCTATTGTTTTTTTGTCTTACATTTATTTGCATACTAAATGATATTGGATTGGTTTCTTCTGCCTCACCTACATTTAACAATATGGCCACATTACATTGCAACAATGGTGTCACATTATGTATTGATTCTAGTGCACATAACCGACAGAAAATATTAATGAGGCGTGCTGATTGTCCAAACAAATATATATATATATATATATTTAATTCACAGCAGCTGTTAACCTTTTAAATGCAAGGATAGATTTTATTGGTTTTATTACATATTTTATTAGACGTCATTAAGAATTCATTATGGATATTAATTACATTATGAATAACTAATCTCAATTAACTTTAACCTTACATATGTTGACAAATTAACCACACTGTTAAAGATCTTGTGAAGTTGTAAATTAAACAAATATATCTGGAGTACATTTTACAAGAAAATACTATTTCAGTCTTTCTACTTCCAAATTTCATATTTAATTAAGTGTGTTACTTGCTGTTTCTTTGTAATTAATTATGACATTTACAAGCAAATTCTAAGTGAAAACTGTTTCAATGCCATTTTTTGGTATACATTTACAATTACACAATATCAAATATATAGAATATTTAGGCTATACATCTAACCTTTTTTCAATATTAGTCAATATGTTTCCAGATAATTCTTATTTTAAGAAATATTAAAACAGACTTACTGTACATTGATAGAATGTGTAGAATGTAACCATCAATGATAATGTTATTGGCATATTTAGTGTCTTCTATTTTGTATTAATTTGCATACTGTATTTTGATTGGCCCTGTCACATATTTTGTTTATCTATTCATATTCATATTAAACAAATCCTAAAAACTTAAACTTGGGGAAAAAAAAACTAATCTTCTAGCTGCCTTGCATGCACTGGAATTTCTATCTGGACATGTAAATCTAGTTTACATTATGTGCTGTGTGAGACTTTCCATTAGAAATGCAACAAAAATCTTTTGTTGTGACATTTGTTCAAATTAAGAGCAAATCTATGCTTATCCACCATGGAGACAGCGTGGCTGGTTATTTGTTTTACAAAATGTAGAATTCCCTGTTTTACTAAAGATAATGCCTGATAAACCATTTCAGATTACTGACTAGTGTATACAGATTAACTTTTGCATTGTTTCTTTAATACCCCTGTCTCACCTTGTGTAGGTAACACTCTTAAAATAAACACTTTTTTAACCATAAAATATGATGTCACTGACTGTTTTTGCATTCAGGGCTCCAGATATAAATATGATGCATCCTCTTGTGAGACAAATGGACTGGGAAGGTACATTTTTGTGACTACATCTTTAATTTTTTTCTGAATTCATCACTGTAGACTACAGGAAAAGGTAATAAGGCTGATTTATACGATTTGAAAGACAATAATACAGTATATTTTGGGGTATAGGTCAAAAGGTTTTCTTTGTCATATTTAAGTTCACACTCTTTAATACACTCTTAAAAATTAAGGTTTCAAAAGAGGGTTTTTCGCAGCAATGCCATAGAAGAACCATTTTGGGCTCACTAAAACTTAGTGTGAAGAACATTTTAATATTCTGGAGAAAATATATCCAATAGAAAGAATGGAAAGGTTCCACAGATGTTCAGGGTTCTTTCTGGAACCATCAATGCCAATGAAGAACCTTTACTTCTAAAAGTGCAATAATCTGAATCTGAACATGTCTCTTGAAAATTTTAATTTTTAGACTAAGTTTAATTACAGTCCCAAAATGTTCTGTTGGACTAACACTTGTATCTCATTCATAGATCACAGTTGTGTTTTTTGACTGCACACAGTGAAGAGATGAACATCTCCAGCGAGATCTTCACCACTGATGGGTCAAACTCTTCTGATCACTTCTTTTTCAATGATACCAGGCCAGAAATTGGTTTTGAACCGATGGTAACAGTATATATCATCACTGTTCTATTGGGCGTTCCTACCAATTCCTATGTGATTTGGCTTATAGTAACAGGAACAGGGAATGGACTAGCAGCAGAGCTCTTCAGTCTCAATCTCGCCGTCTGTGAGATCCTTCTCTGTTTAAACTATCTCTTCACAGTTTTCACCAACTCATTTATAATACTGATCCTGCTTATTTTTTCTGGACAAGGACTCGCCTCCACTGGTCGTCCTCTGTTTCAGTGTCTGATCTGTGTTGAGCGTTACCTGGCAGTGGTTCATCCTGTAACCTTTCTGAAGTACAAACCTCTCAGATATAGAGTGATCTGCACTGTTTTTGTCTGCACTTCAATTTTTGCTTCCTGTTGGGTCCTTATTTTGCTTATGTGTTTTTCCCTCATTGGGTTGGTATTTGTTTTTATAGTAGCACAGCTCATCCTTTACCTGTCCATCCAGATGTTCTGCTGTTTGCTGTTCTCAGAGCTCTGAAGCAGTCAGGACCAGGAGAGAGAGTGAGAGGCAGAGAGGAGGAAAACCACATGAAGAGAAAAGCATTTAATGTCATTCTAATAATTACTGGAACCATGATTATCATATATGCTCCCAATATAATTTCAGTGCTCCTTTTCATGAGTTCAGTTCGTGATTCTGAAATAGTCTTAACTAACTCGCGTATTAGCTTTTCATTGGGTGGTTTGGTGCAGCCTCTTCTCTTTCTCCATCGGTTGGGAAAACTGCCCTTCACCAAATGTAAATGATCCTAGTTTTATCATAGTTTGAGATGTGTACAATTTTAAAGTTATGGGAACAGTCAGTTCAGTCATGTTTTTTGAGCTGTGAGTGATGTAACAGACTGCAAGAAGTATTTGTATACAGTCGTTGAACAATAATTGTGAAACTAGTCCAGCTACTACCTAGTCATTAATATATAGCTAAACTAGACTCAGTCTACACTTTAGAAAAATAGTTATTATAGCTATTCTACACGTTATTAACATTACGCAAAACATTTATCTTCCATAATTGTTTGTGTTTATACTGCTCTGATTGGGATCCAGCAGTAAGGTTAATGTAAACTATGAATAAAATACATGTAAGCATAAAAATACAAATAATAAAAATGTGATAAAACATTAATGAACAGCATTCATTAATTTTTATTTAAATATATTTCACATGCTTCATCATTTTGAGTCGTTGAACCCAGAAACACATTTTATGTTTTTTTATTAACAGAATTAGGAGACTTATTCAAACATACTTATACATTGAACCAATTATGAAATGAATAACAGGTTAAGTAAAACTGTACATTGTATAATGCATAGTGCATATATTTAACAATATATTTACGATTTTAGTCACATGACATGTAGTTTACAAGCTGTTTTATTAACGTATTTCCATGTTTGAAACACTAATTGAGCAATTATATGAACACTGACACATTTCACTTATTTCTTTCAACATACCTTCTGACGTTCATCCATGTTTATTTTGTGGTATAATTAGCAGGAATGAGGATGGGATGATCAGTTTTCACGCACTCCGAGCAGCAGTTTGAAATGAGGCAGCTGTCATGATCCGTCACTCACTCACTCGATCCACATTAAGCAGACTGATTTATCCAAAAATAAATAAGTTTAATAAAAAATAGAAAAAAGCTTCTAAAACATGCTGCATTTTGAAAAACAGTTAATCTTACTATACTGCAACTATTACTTAAGTTATAGCTATATTACTTTTAGTTACTCCAAAAAAAAACTTTTCAAAGGACTGTGATTGTTTAAAGTACCTTAACATAGTGGACAGCACATCACAACCCATTTGTCAAGTCATCGTATGCTTCATAGAATAAATAATGGAATAAGGTTTATCAGTAATGTGTACCATTGGCCAAATGATAGTCATGCATCATGTTTCTCAATAACCCAGTGATAATATCCTTTCGTGTCATTCATACAGAAGCAACAACTGACAGTACCCACATCAATGCAGGTTTCATATTAATTTTGTATGTAAAAAAATAAATAAATAAGGTTTTCCTTGAATGCAGCTATGCTTCATAATGCTGTTTTGTTTTAAACCAATTTGCCTGTATATGTAATCGAGAGGGATCATATCTTGATTCTATTTGCATGTTCAAAACTAAGTCTCAGAGATGCACATGCCATTTAAATGAAATCCACAATTTTTCCATGCAAATCATCTCTGTAGATGCATGGAAGTTTTTAGCAATATTTTTAAATGATAATGATAAAAAATAAAATAAAAACTATAAATATCTTAAAGTACCACAAAGGCAGGACACAGGTTAAAGGGACAGTTCGCCCTCAATTTGTTCCAAACTTGTAGTAGTTTCTGTTGAATACAAAAGAAGATATTTTGAATAATTTTGGTAATCAATCACTTGCTGGTAGCATTGAGGTACTATACTAAAAATGCTGTAGAATTCAATGGCTAACATCAACTGTATAGTTACCAGCATCCTTCAAAATAGCTTTTTGTTGTGGTTGTTGTTTTCAAAAGAAAGAAGAACAACATGAGATTGATTGAAGACATGTTGATTGAAGACCAATTCATTTCTGTTAATCAGTTACTTGAAAATGTTAATTGGTTTAAATTATTAGTTTGTTAAAATTCTAAATTTGTCTACATCTTCAAAGACCTTTCATATAATCACCTTTTACTATATATGCAGTGATTAAATATCATGTAGTCTTTATGAGTGTTATTTTTGTACATAAAATAGTTTCCATTTGTACAAGGTGCATTTTCATTTATCTGTATTTGCATGTCGTTAATTTACTGATGACTTTCCTTTAGTTCATCAATTTCATATGAGTCTTGTGGTGTCCATCTGGCCACTGGAATATCACATTCCCGGTTATAATTTCTCTATTCATTCTTAGTTAAAATATACAGTCAAACTTATGTCATTCTTTGCAGGTGTTCAGTCTGGTGACATCAACGCTGTATCGAGAGCATCAAGCCACATGGACTGACTCTGAAAACAGATCATTACTTTAAGGTAAACAGGTCTTCCTTAAATTGTTTAATAATTATATATGTCATTTTCTAAAATACAAACTCAGGACAGTACTGTGACTAGGTCTTGATCATGCCTTAGTCTTGACTGAGGCTATTTGGACACATAAGATATTATTAAAATATATATTTGACAAACAAAAGATGGTTTTGAATTAAAAACTAAAGGAGAAATGTATTCAGAAACTTTCTCAATGTCAAATGTTAGTGGAATATAGTAATGAGATGAACTACACCTGTGGTTGCCACTTTGTATTAAATATTACTTCATGATGAACTATATAAGCTCTGTGGCAGATCTGTCCAGCTTTAAAGATTATTTATCTGGTAAAAGGCATTTACTCAATTACTGAAATAGCTAATAAACTTACAATTAATATATGTAACATTCTTTTATTTTAATGAACTATGTACATTAATATCATTATACTGTAAAAAAAAAATCTAAGTTGTAAAAACAGATTATTGGAGTAGGTTTTACAAGAAAATACTGTATGTTTTTCTACTTTGAAATTTCACATTTAATTTTTTATTTTTTTATTATTTAGGTTAGGTGATAGAATGTTCCTTGCCATTACTGTAATTAATTTTTCTAGCAATTTCTGAATGAAAATTGTTTTGAAGTAAATCCCACACCAATTTTTATCTGTGATTTGTCTAATATGAATATCATACTATAAGATTTATTGACATATTCTGTTGTGTTTGTTTATTTTGGAAGTCAGGTATAAAGAGAGAGAAAACAAATGGATATTTCTACCATGTCAAAACAGTATTCTTCCAGCAACATCACAACAAATAACACAAGCAATACAGAGTCACCCTTCGATTTTAACACCACAGGATGGATCCTCAATCTCATTGTCGTGCTTCCCGAAAACTGTTATGTGATCTGGCTGATCGTCACAGGAGCTGGAAATGGAGTTGCATCAGAGTTCTTCAGTCTCAATCTGTGTGTTTGTGAGATGTTTCTCTGTCTGCAGTCTTTTTTATCTTTGCTAAGCAGCACTTTTCCAGGTGTCTATATTTATGTGCAATTTCTGGCAGGTGTTTCCATGACTGGTCGTCCTCTGTTTCAGTGTCTGATCTGTGTTGATTGCTACATGGCAGTGATTCATCCATTCGCCTTTCTGAAGTTCAAAGCTCTCAAATATAAAGCGATCTGTTCCACTGCTGGCTGGCTCATGATTGTTATCGACTGTGTGTTTGCCATTGGTAATGTAATTCCAGATCAGTTCTATTTATTCATGTGTGTTTCCTTGTGTCTGTCTCTACTCGCTTTGTCTGTGAAATTATTCTGCTGTTTGGCTATTCTCAGAGCTCTGAAGCAGTCAGGACCAGGAGCGAAAGGAAGAGATAAAACGAAGGAAAATCTCATAAAGAGAAGAGCGTTTCAAATCATTGTACTGATTTTAATGGCAACTGTAGTCACATATGCTGCATATTTGGTGGCAGCACTAGTTTATGTTCTGACACGTCAGTTTATTTCAATGCTCTGGACTGCTGGTCACGTGTGTTTTGTGCTGGGTGGTTTGGTCCAGCCTCTTCTTTATTTATATAGGACTGGAAAACGATATTTTTGTAAATCCCCATAGTCACTTTGTTTTTTGTCTGTATATGTACATCACTTTTTTAGATTATTAAAAGTGGTGTAATTTCTTGCTCAATGAGAGAATATACTAACATGTTTAAATGGAGACATTTTACAAATTTTTTACATTACAAAAAATTTTGCACAAAATGAGCTCATTTCAAATGTGATGCCTGCTACAGGTTTCAAAATAGTTGGGACGGGGGCATGTGTACCATGGTGTAGCACTCCTCTTCTTTTCAAAACAGTTTGAAGACATCTGGACATTGAGGTTAAGAGTTTCTGGAGTTTTGGTGTTGGAATTTGGTCCCGTTCTTGCCTGATATAGGTTTCCAACTGCTGAAGAGTTTGTGGTCATTTTTGACATTCTCAATTTTTGCAAAATGACTATTTAAATTGACTGCAAGGCAGGTCAATTCAGCACCCGGACTCTTCTACTACGAAGCCATGCTGTTGTAATAGCTGCAGTATGTGGTTTTGCATTGTCCTGCTGAAATGCACGTCATCTGGAGGGGAGCATATGTTGCTCTAAAACATTTATATACACCTTTCAGCATTCATAGTGCCTTCCAAAACATGCAACATGCAAAATTATGCACCCCCATACCATCAGAGATGCTGGCTTTTGAACTGAACGCGGATAACACGCAGGAAGGTCTCCCTCCTCTTTAGCCCAGAGGACACGGCGTCCTTGATTTCCAACAAGAATGTCAAATTTGGACTCATCTGACCATAGAACACTTTTCCACTTTGAAACAGTCCATTTTAAATGAGCCTTGGCCCACAGGACACGACAGCACTTCTGGACCATGTTCACAAATGGCTTCATTTTTGCATGATAGAGTTTTAGATGGCATCTGCAGATGGCATGGCGGATTGTGTTTACTGACAGTGGTTTCTGGAAATATTCCTGGGCCCATTTAGTAATGTCAATGACAGAATCATGCCGAGTGATGCAGTGTCGTCTGAGGGCCCGAAGACCACAGGGATCCAACAAAGGTCTTCGGCCTTGTCCCTTACGCACAGAGATTTCTCCAATTTCTCTGAATCTTCTAATGATGTTAAGCACTGTAGATGATGAGATTTACAAAGCCTTTGCAATTTGACATTGAGGAGCGTTGTTTTTAAAGTATTCCATAATCTTTTTACGCACTCTTTCACAGATTGGAGAGCCTCTGCCCATCTTTACTTCTGAGAGACTCTGTCTCTCTAAGACATCCATTTTATAGCTAATCATGTTACAGACCTGATGTCAATTAACTTAATTAGTTGCTAGATCTGTTCTCCCAGCTGAATCTTTTCAAAATGTCTTGCTTTTTCAGCCCTTTGTTGCCCCCGTACCAACTTTTTTGAGACCTGTAGCAGGCATCAAATTTGAAATGAGCTCATTTAGTGGATAAAAGTGAAAAGTTTGTCAGTTTAAACATTTGTTATGTTCTCTATGCTCTATTGTGAATAAAATATTGGCTCATGTGATTTGAAAGTCTTTTGCAGCACAAATTACCACCTGCACCCCCCATATTGGGAATCACAGCTGAAAATGACTAACTAACTTAAAATGGTAACAGCTCCTGACTTCAGTGTGCCACACACACAATTGTGGTGTCTTTGGAAAGAAGACCCTTTGGCCTTTACTATCCATCATCCAGAGTTGATGATGCTCAAAAATATAAAAAGTTATAGACACTGAAGTGCCTTGATAAAAATTGTACCACACTAATTTTTTTTTTATTTCATATAAAAATACATGAAGTCAGTCCTGGAGAAATCCAGAAAAGTAATGGGTTGAAAGTCACATGTCTCATGAGATTATATTTCAAATCTGAAGAAGATACCATGAAAAATTAGATTCCTGCAGACATTTTTCTAGTCCCCCCCCCCACCCCCCGTTTGAGGAAAAATATTTATCAAATTATTGAAGGGTTCTACTACACACTATTTAGTCTTTATACATGCCACTGCAGTTTTTCAATTATAAAACAGTAGACAGAATCTTAGAAATCGTATAAGTGATTTATTTGAGCACTAGAAAAATACAATAATAATTTTTGAGTGATGAAAAAAAAACAATAATAAAAAAAAAAACTTAATTACATACTGATTTCCTGACAAACAGATGCTCTCCTGCTCATACATTAGTAATCACATGCTGAAGATCATTCATACAAATGCTAATAATACTGATGGCTGCCCAATATAGTCAATATTCACATTATAATGGCCTTTTATATAGACTGCATTCACACTGATATCTGTGAACAGTCAGTAATTACATGCTCATTATCAGTCATAGAGATGTTAATCATACAGATACAGGCAATTCCCCACAAAACACGCAAACATATATAAAACTGCTGAAGAAGAAAAAAAAGAAATGTTTTTTCTTTTTTTCTTATTGTGCTAAAAAGATCGTTAAGTTACGCCCCATCAGATGACAGCCGTGTGTCATGCGCCGTCGCGAGGGAGCGCCAGAATTCAAATAAACAATCTTCCGTGTATCTTTGACTTTTTTATTTTTGGATGATTTCATTCTGTTTGGGACATTGTCTGCTACAAAATCGTGCTGGTTTTTTTACCACCAAGACGCTGTTTTTGAGCGTAATTTGTTCCATAACGGACACAAACAATAACTTTCCCTCAAGAGATGAGATGTAAACAAAGGATTAACGATCTAAATTACAACGTTGTTGTTTCTTTGGACTAAAAGTGCTCGATGGAATGTTGTTCCGTGGACCCTTATCTTTCAAATGAAACCAGGATTTACAGCAGTGGATACATTTGAGAGTCGTTATCAGGAGAATTGGTATGTACTGCGGGTTTTTTCTACATGTTTTGATGTGTACTGCTTACACAAATTTAGCAAATACATTCCGTATAAGCTTTCTATCGAAAAACAGCGATCTGTCGTCGATGCTAGAGGCTTAGACCTTCAAAATTATATATAGTTTGTCAAGATTCATTTTGTCCTGTTTTACTTTATCTGTTTGAAAACAATGACGTGTGCAAACAAAGAGCTTTCAAAGAGCTTTCAGTGCGCCCGCGTCCTGGTGCGTGTTAACAGGACATGCTTTTTTGGGGCGTTCAATAATGGTGCTAATACAAGTAATTTGACGAACGCAAATTTAGTAAATCGCTTTGCAAGATTATTTTTTATATTCTTCTCCCATAAATTTTGCATCCGAAAGGGAAACTCATACAAATGCATATTCAATCAGGTTAGGCACAAAAATAACGATGTTCACACCTTTTTAGAGCTAATTCTTCACTGCCCATTTTAGTAAATCCTGACAGTAGATTTAACGCCAAAAGATGGTTCAGCAAACTAAGCATATGAGGAGGCAATGATGTCAGTAGGCTACTTTCAATTTAAAAAAAAAAAAAAAAAAAAAAAACTTGGACATTTATACCACCGTTTGTTTGATTTTGATTGGTTGAGGAAACAGCTGTGAAGTAGTTCCAGATCTGTCGGCCACATTACAGTTCCATTCTGTATCACTTCGCCAAATTCTTTCAGTTATTTCAAAAGGTCCTTACAGCCTACAGCAGCAAAACAGCCAAAAACCACAAAGACACAGACCAAGCAAACAAATTTGACAGACAATAGGACAAAAATGTTAAACAATTTTAATTTTTTCCCCCACTAAATTATGTATGGAATACCCACTTTCTTTCTCCCACTCTCTGCATGTATAGCCTACATTCTGAACAGACACACTCTTGCCAAACAATACACACACTAGAAAAAAAACTGGACAAATGTCTTGAAATAAAATATCTGAACAAGGTCTTGAGATGTGGTAACAGAATACATGTGAGGTAAGCAGAATAAAGTGTTATCAGGACTATGGAGCTTTACAAAAAGGTAGTTTTCCAGTCCTGTGGAGATAAATAAGAGGCTGGACCAAACCACCCAGCACAAAACAGACCTGACCAGCAGTCCAGAGCATTGAATTAAACTGACGTGTCAGAACATAAACGAGGGCTGCTACCAAATACACAGCATATATGAGAAGCATTGCCATGATAATCATTACAATGAAATTAAACGCTCTTCTCTTCATGTGGTTTTCCCTTGCTTTGTCTTTGTTCCTCCTCTCTCCTGGTCCTGACTGCTTCAGAGCTCTGAGAACAGCCACACAGCAGAATAATTTCACGGACAAAGTGAGCAGAGCCTGACACAAGCAAAAACACATGAACAAATACATCTGAAATGCATTTGTATTAACAGTGATAAGCACACTGGCAAAAGCAATCATTATCCATGCGGCAGTGCAGCAGATCACTCTATATCTGAGAGGTTTGTACTTCAGAAAGGTTACAGGATGAACCACTGCCAGGTAACACTCAATACAGATCAGACTCTGAAACAGAGGACGACCAGTGATGGAAATGCCTAGTAGGTATCCCACAACCAGCAAGAGACTTGGAAAAGCTCTGCTCAATAGAAACAAAAGAGACTGAAGGCAGAGCAAAATTTCACAAACAGACAGATTGAGGCTGAAGAACTCTGCTGCAACTCCATTTCCAGCTCCTGTGACGATCAGCCAGATCACATAAAGGTTTTCAGGAAGCGCAACAATGAGATTGAGGATATATCCAGGAGTTTGAAAATCGAGTGACTCAGTCTTGTTGATGTTGCTTTCTGACATATTAAAAATATCTATTTTTTTCTCTCTCTCCTTGACTGATACAAAAAAAAACACAAGAATATGTTAGCGTTATTGTATGTTGTTATTTTTGACAAATAACTGATGTACGTTAAAATGTACATAGTTCATTAAAAACTGTATAAACACTAGATAGAAATATACAATCATGCATTAGATACAAAACGTGAATCTAAGGTAAAATACTGCTAGATCTTTTTGCTTTTGTAGACCCAGATGATTTAGACATTTGTAATAATAAAAGCCTGTTTACCTTAAAGTAATGATCTGCTTTCCCGGTTGATCTTAAATAGTGTTGATGCTCACCAGAATGAACACCTGCAAAGAATGACATAAGTTTGACTGTATATATAAGAATGAATAGTGGCCAGATGGACACCTCAGGTCTCATTCTTTACAATGAAATGGATGAACTAAAAGAATGTCAACAGAAAATGAATGACATGCAAATACAGATGAATGAAAATGCACCTGGTACTAATGGAAACTAAGTTATGCCTTGAAATAACACACATGAAATAATGTAAGAATTTCAGAAGGCTTTTAATACAAATTTGGTACACCAATTCTGCAATAATGAAGATAAATAAATGATATAAAAGTAATAAACAATGATCATAAAAAATAGTATGTAGCATTCTATATTCACAGCAATATTTACTAAGATATTTTCTTTCACATATATGCGTTCATATGTTATTGTTTGTGTCAGTCTCTGCTAACTTTGTCTGTTAAATTATTCTGAAAATTAATGAATCAGTCAGGACCAGGACAGAGAAAAAGAGAGGAGGAAAACCACTTGAAGAGACGAGCGTTTAATATTATTGTAATGATTATAATGGCGATGCTTCTCATATATGCTTCATATTTGTTCACAGCACTCAGTTATGTTTTGGCACATGGGTTTATTTTAACTCTGGTCTATTGGTCAGGTGTGTTTTTTGCTGGGTGGTTTAGTTCAACCCCTCATTTACCTCTACAGGACTGGAAAACTACCTTTTTGTAAAGCTCTATAGTCCTGTTAACACTTTGGCTTTCATTTGTGGTAATGCAGGAACTGAACTTGAATCACTGCAAGATTCAAACCCACTGACTATCAAAACTTGAACTCTTGAACTTTTTTAACCTAAAGTCAATCTTTGGAATTATCAAATTCTTACTGTGCTGCCAAAGGTACAAGTACAATATATATATATATATATATATATATATATATATATATATATATATATATATTGTAGTTTATTCCTATAGTTTGGAAAACTAATTTAAAATGGCAAAATCCTGAAAATAATTTTCATGTTTTGCACAAAATGCCTTTATGTATTTCCAGATTATTTATTCAATATGTGGACATTCAAATATTTCCCAATTACAGATCTGTTGACTCAGAAATACTTTTCACTTTTAAATGCAACATACTGCACCTGTTACTATTTATATTTTAAAATAAATTTTGTTTCCATTATTTTGGATGTCAGGTAACAAGAGGATGGAAATTTTATCCATGACAAACAGAAACTTCACAAACAACACCACATCGTACTTGGACTTTCAGACTCCCGGATTGATCTTCAGCCTCCTTGTTGTGCTTCCTGAAAAGCTTATGTGATCTGGCTGATCAGCACAGGAGCTGGAAATGGAGTTGCATCAGAGTTCTTCAGCCTCAATCTGTCTGTTTGTGAGATTGTCTACTGTCTGCAGTCGTTTTTGTCTCTAGTGAGCAGAGCTTTTCAAGAGATCTGGTTTGTTGCGGGATTTCTGTCAGGCTTTTCCGTCACTGGCTGTCCTCTGTTTCAGTGTCTGATCTGTGTTGAGCGTTACCTGGCAGTGGTTCATCCTGTAACCTTTCTGAAGTACAAGCCTCTCAGATATAGAGTGATCTGCTGCACTGTGGCATGGATAATCACTCTAATGTCCTGTGTGTTTGCAAGTTTAGCTGACATTCAGTTTCAGATGTATATATTCATGTGGTGGTACTTGTGTCAGGCTCTGCTCACTTTTTCTATCATGTTTTTCTGCTGTGTGGCTGCTCTCAGAGCTCTGAAGCAGTCAGGACCAGGAGAGAGAAAGAGAGAGGAGGAAAACCACATGAAGAGAAGAGCATTTAATATCATTGTAAAGATCATAATGGCAATGCTTCTCATATATGCTGCATATTTGTTGACAGGACTCAGCTACATTCTGACACAGAAGCATATCGCAGAACTCTGGTCTATTGGTCAGGTGTGTTTTTTGATGGGTGGTTTGGTTCAACCCCTCCTTTACCTCCACAGGACTGGAAAACTACCTTTTTGTAAAGCTCCATAGTCCTTGTAATACTTTGTTGTTCATTTATGTTCATTTTGTCAATTTAGCTGAAAGCTAAAGTGCACTTATATTATCACTTGTTGAATGAGCTAAGCATTCTCTATATAATGCTTCTTAAATAAACAAATGTAAGTTTCAACATCGTTGATGTTATTCATTTATTGCTCATCTTATTGCAAAGAGCTTTTTATGGTTTCACATATTTATAGACATATTTTGTAACATAATCTAAAACATATTTCATGTGGTAACATCTGGATTTATTAAAGGGTTAGTTCACACAAAAATAAAAATAGCCCAGGTTTTTCTCACCCTCCAGGCATCCTAGGTGTATATGACTTTCTTCTTTCAGACGAATCCAATCGGAGTTATATTAAAAATTATCCTTGCTCTTCCGAGCATTAGAATAGCAGTAGGTGGGTGTTTTTGTTCAACAGTCCAAAATTAGTTAAATAAAGCACATTCATCGATAATAAAACATGCCTCACACAGCTCCGGGGGGTGAATAAGCAGAACCTTATTTTACCAAGTGTGACATGTTCCTGGATCAACATCTTTGTTGACCCTGGAACAACATTGTGATTAACCAATCAGATTTGAAGAACCAGTTTATAGTTTTTGTGAAGTTTAGGCTTACACCAGTGTTTGGTGCTTGTACATCAGTGTGATTCATCTATCATTTCATCTGATTTTACGGATTGCTCATGCATAAGGTTAGGTTTACGTGTAGGGATATGGTCAAGACTAAATTTTTTAATTAAAATGTTGTTCCAGGGTCAACTAAATATGTTGACCTACATCTAAATCAGAAAAATCAGGATGTGCGGGTGAATAAAGGCCTCCTGAAGCAACTCGATGCGTTTTAGTAAGAAAAATATCCATATTTAAACATTATAAGCACCTTTCTTTCACTTCTGCTAACTGTCGTAGGCTGAAGCGTTCCGGCAGATGACGTAGGACGTATGTGTCGCGTAAGCACCGGAGATTCGTGACTAATGTGGAAGCGTGACAGAGAGAGAACATAACAAAATGCCGGTAACGAATTAGAAGCACAAAATGAGGATTTGTAAATAAAAATGTTGGAGGATTTTGATATAAACCAAGAGGAGACTGGTTTTCCTTTGGTAAAGTAAGGAAATGTTGCTTCCTTTGCTCCTGTAAACAAACGTTGGTTTTCGCGAGACTCACACGCACATGCGCTATGCCAGCATCCTACATCATCCGCCAGAAAGGCAGTCTCTCATGTACGACAGTTACCGGAAATTTCACAAAACTGTTTATATTGTTTTAAATTTATTTTTATTTTTTTTACAAAACCACATCGATTCGTTACAGGAGGCCATTATTCACCTTCCGAAGCCATGTGAGACATGTTTTAATATGGATGGATGTGATTTATTTGACTACTTTTGAACTGTAGAACAAAAACACCAACCCATGCCATTATAAAGCTTGGAAGTGCCAGGACAATTTTTAATATAACTCCGATTGGATTTGTCTGAAAGCAGAAAGTCATATACACCTAGGATGCCCTGAGGGTGAGTAAAACATGGGCTAATTTTCATTTTTGGGTGAACTAACCCTTTAAATTCTAAAACACGATAGAATCTATTTAGGTGTTTGATTAAGTGAAAGTGGCTTTGTAAGGTAGCACCTTAGTCACCCTCAGGCCATCCAAGATGTAGATGAGTTTGTTTCTTCATCAGAACAGATTTGAAGAAATTTAGTATTACAAAATTTGCTCATAATTGGATTTCTTTGCAGTGAATGGGTGCCGTCAGAATTAGAGTCCAAACAGCCGATAAAGACATCACAATAATGCACAAGTAATCCACACATCTCCAGTCAATATCAGTCAGTCTTGTGAAGCAAAAAAGCTGTGTGTTTGTAAGAAATCCAACTTCAAACTATCCATAATATTACTTCCTCCAGTGAAAACGTTGTCTTGTCTGAATCAGGAGAGAAATGTGCACAGATCAAGCTTTGTTGATTTTGATGTGACCACAACAGGGGATGGACTTTTTCAGTAGAGGAAGCATTTTTATGGATTATGGACTCATATTTTGCCAGAAGCAACAGTATAAAGTTAGCATTTCTTAATGATGGGTTTGTTTCTTACAAACCCATCACTTTTCACTTCATAAGACATTAATTGACTGGAGTTGTGTGGATTACTTATGAATTATTGTGGTGTTTGAAAAATATTTATGAATCCTTTGCAATTTAAAAAGTCTATTTTACAGTGAAAATCAGTATAAATTAACACAGTGTTACAGATGCATACATAATACATCAAATGAGTGATTATCCACTGTGGTTTGCGATTTATCAGCTTTTCCAATTTCAGTCCAATAATTTTATACACTCCTATGATCTGTGCTTTAAAGTATCACATGGTATTTTCACCTGGCTGTTCATAATATGTATTATTGTCCTTTACCACTATACTTTAAAAAAAGTAGTTAAAAATTGTAAAATCCTTAAAGTAAATTTTCATGTTTTTGCACATACTGCCTTATATTTCCTGATTACTTATTCAATATGTGGACATTTACAGTTGAAGTCAAAAGTTTACATACACCTTGCAGAATCTGATCATACAAAATGCATGTTGTTTATTTAGTACTGACCTGAATAAGATATTTCACATAAGAGATGTTTACATTGTCCAAAAGAGAAAATAATAATTGAATTTATAAAAATGACCCTGTTCAAAAGTTTACATACACTTTATTTATTTTTTTTATTTTTTTGTGATAGTTGTTCACGAGTCCCTTGTTTGTCCTGAACAGTAAAACTGCCTGCTGTTCTTCAGAAAAATCCTTCAGGTCCCACAAAGTCTTTGGTTTTCAAGCAGTTTTGTGTATTTGAACCCTTTCCAACAATGACTGTATGATTTTGAGAGCTATCCTTTCACACTGAGGACACCTGAGGGACTCATATACAACTATTACAGAAGGGGGGTGAAAACTTTTGAACAGTGTACAATCTTCTTCTTATTATTACAATCTAATTTTTTTTTTTTTTTTTTTTTTTTATTTAGTACTGCCCTTCAGAAGATTCAGAAGATACTTGCATGTTTCCCAGAAGACAAAATAAGTTAAATTTACCCTGATCTTCAAATTCAAATGGTTTTCACCCCCGGCTCTCAATGCATCATTTTTCCTTCTGGAGTATCAGTGAACTACTTTTCACTTTCAAATGCAACATACTGTACCGCTAACTATTTATAATTGAAAATAAAATCTGTTGATCAACATTTTTTTTTTTTTTTTTTTTTTTTGTTTCAGGGAACATGTAAGGAGAGTGAGAAACAAATGGATATTTTATCCAAGTCAAACAACACCACATCATTCTTGGACTTTCAGACTCCCGGATTGATCTTCAGCCTCCTTGTTGTGCTTCCTGAAAACGCTTATGTGATCTGGCTGATCATCACAGGAGCTGGAAATGGAGTTGCAGCAGAGTTCTTTAGCAATTGAGAAATTCTCAAGATCTCTGGTTTATTGTGGGATTTCTGTCAGGCTTTCCCGTCACTGCTCGTCCTCTGTTTCAGTGTCTGATGTGTGTTGAGCATTACCTGGCAGTGGTTCATCCTATAACCTTTCTGAGGTTCAAACCTTTCAGATATAAAGTGCTCTGCTCCATTGCGGCCTGGATAATTATTATTTTGTTTGATTGTTTAGCTGTCATTCCGTTTCAGATGTATTTGTTCATGTGGTGTGGTACTTGTGTCAGGCTCTGCTCACTTTTTCTATCATGTTTTTCTGCTGTGTGGCTGTTCTCAGAGCTCTGAAGCAGTCAGGACCAGGAGAGAGAAAAAGAGAGGAGGAATACTACCTTTTTGTAAAGCTCCAAAGTCCAGTTAACACTTTGGCTTTCATTTGTGGTAATGCAGGAAATGAACTTGTATCACTGCAAGATTCAAACCCACTGACCATCAAAACTTGACACATAGCCCCATAGTCATTTTAATACTTTCTTGTTCATTTCCGTTATTTTTGTCAATTTATTTTATTATGAAAGCTATGGAAGCTAACGTGCATTTGCATTATTGCTTGTTTAATGAGCTAAATTCTCTATATAATACTTTTCAAATAAACCAATACGCTTTAAGTGTCAACAGCTTTTTGTCGTTTCACATATTTACAGATATATTTTGCCACATATTTTTATTTTAAAATTTATTTTAAAGAAGCCCAGATTCTGGTGTTGTGTAGTTTATTTATCACATAAATTATAGATTTTCACAAAAACATTTGCGTCTTAAAATTTGCAATCTGTTCTGTAGATTACAAGTGTCATGCAGTCACTAGATGAATTACGTGTAGGGTTAGGAGACAATATTTTTTTGTTGTGGTTTGTGTTTGCTGTCAAAAAAGAGTTATTAATCTCTGACACAAGGTCACCTGTCTCTATGTCAGGTGATGCCATATGAAAATCCCCTATTATTTGTTTATGTCAGAGCGTACACAAATATGAAGACCTAAATTTAAGATGTATGTAATTGAAATGCATATCAAATTTCTATTCATGTGGATTACAGTTTTAACAAACAAACTAATAAACTTAATGTGATACTCGTCACACTTATGTGTAAAACACACATACATAAATGAAACCGGTAAGAAACAGGCAAGATTTCTGCATTCAAAACATAATGGCATTTATTATTAACTATTTGCATTTATCCAGATTTTATTTAGATAAACATATTTTCAAATTGCATTTATTCATATATCTGTTCACCATGAAAAGATTAAAAAGTCTGAATGCAGATAAAATATGGCTAGCTGTGGACAAGCCATATTCATTTAGTTCAAATGCAACAAATTGTATGGATGATGAATATAAAAACTTAGTTATATACATTCAGTTCATTAGTGCTATTACCAAAATCTTACCTGTTTTGCTTTATTGTATGTCTCACAAATAAGCATCAGATTAAGTGTATTAGATTGTTTATGCTAAAACTGTGTAATCCAAGTGGATAGAAATGTTATATCCACTTCAAGTATATAAATGCTCAATGTTTTTGAGTGTATACTCAGATTAGCTATACAAATGTTAGAATTTTTTTTTTGCCAAATTGTCAACATAAGACATTATAAGTCTCCACTGATAAGTAAGTTTCATGTAAAGTTTGAACCTAGATGTTTCCAGGCCAGCAAATAAACAGTATGATCATTCAAAACAAGTGCATGGAAGAACTGCACTACTGTACCTACAACACAGTAAAATGCAAATGCTGACATAATATTATTATGTAAAAAGGTCATTTATCACCCATAACAAGCAAACAAAAATACTAACTCACCCAAAGAAAACAAGGGTCTACTCCGTACCACTCACATACTCTAGTCTGGAATACTGTAAACATAGAAAAGTGGAATACAATGGTTGTCCGATTCCTTTCCACAACAAAAAGAAAACAAAATAAGTAGAACCGTTACAATGAAGACACTTGTCAGCAGGCAGAAACTTTTATTTTAGACAATGTTCAGAAAATACTATCATTCTCCGGCATTTACAAGTATACATTTATATGAAAATATGGTGCATTCTGGTGTTACCACAAATACATTTGAATGGAAAATAGGGATTAAAAATGCCTTAGATTACATGTGTAATTTGTATACAAACTCTAAAATTTTATGAGGACAACATGCATCGATTTATATATAAATGCTTAGATTGGTGCTAAGAGATGGCATATTTGTATATTATGTTTTTTAGGTACATATTTTAATATACAAAAACATGGTGTCTTCTGAAATGGGTGTATTTTTATGAAAAACATGGATTAGAGCATGCCTTAAATTACATACAATTATTTGTATACAAGGATATAAAACAATATGTGAACGATTTGCATTGTTTTGTAGACAAATGTTATGATGGGCCATCTCATATTTAATCTCATATTTGCATTTTAGGTTTTTATGTGGTGTGTAGTATTTGAAGTCATATGTATAAATCTCTGTGACGGCTGTGTAATCAGTCTACAAAACAACACGGGGACTGACGCAGATCCAGAGCGATCATTCATTCAGGTGACACTTTTTTCCACTGAACAATATTGATTTTAATGTTATTGTGATTACTACGATTATAAAGATGAATGAGTATGTAAAATAAGCTGCTCAATTTGTCTCAAACAGATGACAATCCAAAGCAAATATGACAGAAATTGATTTGTTTTACTATGCAAACAAAGGCTATTGTTTACATTAATATAATCATATTATTAAGTAAATTACTAATGGGATGTAAAAATGTTTGATGTTGTTTGCAATGCTAATTACCAGGTACACTGTAAAAATTTTATATTTTCCTAAGTTGTAAACAAAACAAAGATTAATAGAGTACATTTTTGAAAGAAAACACTCTTTCAGTTTTTCTACTTAGAAATTTAAAGTTTAAACATGTTACTTACTATTTCTTTAATTTACTAGCAATTTCTGAGTGAAAATTGTTTCTACACAAAAAAAACAAAAAACAACATCTGTGTACATTTATACTTTTCTCTTTCCATAGATCACAGTTGCATTATTGATGAGCTGAGAAGATAAAAAAAGAGGAGATGAATAACTTGACAGTGAACTTCACATCTGCAGCATCTATGAACTTCACAGCAACACAACAAGTTAACATTATGGATATTGCTGTGTATAGCTTTAATTTCCTGTTTGGACTTCCAATGCACTCCTACGTGATCTGGCTCATCATCACAGGAACAGGAAGTGGAGTTGCATCAGAGTTCTTCAACCTCAGTCTCTCTGTTTGTGAGATTGGTACCTGTCTGAATTGTGTGTTCTTTATAATGTCAAATTGGTTTCCAGGTATTTCGTCATTAGCAATATTTTTCATAGGACTAGGCATCACTGGTCGTCCTCTGTTTCAGTGTATGATCAGTGTTGAGCGTTACCTGGCAGTGGTTCATCCTGTAACCTTTCTGAAGTTCAAGCCGATCAGATATAAAGTGATCTGCTCCATTGCAGTCTCCATATTGACTCTTGGCTCCTGTTCAGTCTGCATGGTCACCATGTCTTCTAACTTGTACACATACACATGGTTCTTCCTGACGCAGCTTCTATTCTACATCTCCATTCAGTTGTATTTCTGTTTGACTGTTCTCATAGCTCTGAAGAAGTCAGGACCAGGAGAGAAAGGGCGAGAGAAAGAGGAGGAAAATCATGTTAAAAGAAGAGCATTTTATCTCATTCTAATAATTACTGTGAACATGTTTGTCATATATCTACCGTTCGTTATCGCTGCATTGTTTACCCTTGTGGCACAAATATTTATTCAAGTACTATGGAATGCTAGTTTCATTTTTTTTGCCCTGGCTGGTTTTTTACAGCCCGTTCTTTATCTACACAGATATGGGAAATTCTCCTGCCTCTGTTCTCAATAAAGCTTGCATTGGTGATATTTTACTTGAATTATTAAGTTAAGATAAAAAAAATCATTGCATATAAATTCTTTAAATTAGAGCTTATGATGTTAGTTAAAATCAGCACAGTTATGTTTTATTGAGAGTCACCAAACTGACTTGTGTACATAAAATACAGAATTAATTTTATGTATGTAAGTCTATTACATTTGTAGGTTTTATGTCAAAATTGTAGTTACTGATGTTTATTGTATATGGCATATTTTGTCAATAAAACAATGTGTTTCTGACACTATCATTTACATTTTAATGTTGGCATCTATATTAATAAAACTGGACGATTTGTTAGACACTCAATTTGAACAGAGCATTCTCACCATAGCATTCCGATTCAAAATAGAGTAGCCATGATAAACAGCAACATATAAGACAGTTATGCCCTGAACCCTTCAGACTAGAGCTTTTCACACTTGAAATTGTTAACCCCGGTAATTAACCTTGGTTTTATTATAGTAAAGTAACCTTCTTTTTTTTTTTGGTGGATGGATTACCATTTGTATAACCACAGTTTTACTACAAATACCATGATTAATCAATGGTTAGTGTGGTAAAACCATGGTTAATCGTTTCATACTGTACTTTTCTAAAACCTGGGTTCATAATCCTTATTTGCATATTAGATGAACGCAGCATGCAACCTGTTTACATAACGGCTCTAGCATTACGCATCCTCATATTATATATTGCACTTTACTATGAAGTTTTCCAGAATTGACTTGTTTTATACTTATAAAGGCTTAGATTTAAATTGTCTTTTCTTCATTCCAATTCATTTGTTTTCCCATTTGACACTTTTCCCTTAAAATGCTGAAAAGCAGTGTTCCTTTTGCATTACAATATTGTGTTACTGCCTAAAAAAAAGTAACTAATTGTGTTCGCATTCATACAGTGAGGGTGCAGCTCAAACAACCCTTTGCAACCTAGTCTCATGGCATTTATGTACCTGGGTGCACTTTTTAGCGAGACACGAAATGCGTACCAATAACTACATATTACTGCAGTTTCACTTTCCAAAAGAAACAAACACTAGAGGCAGTAAAGCTCCGACACCTTTTACTCCTTTTCACACAAATTTAGTTTTGATTAATAAAGCGTATTTTTCGCACAATTACTTTAAGAATATCATGTTACAACTTCAAAAGAATATTAATATGCTGGGAGATTTGAAAACTGATGCTTTTGAATGTCCATATCCAGCAAATCCAGCCTCGTATCTATGGGTTTTCATAGATGGTAAGTTTGTTCGGTAGCTCACGGAGTACGGAGACGTACTTAGGAGGCGAGGAGCTCCGGTTCGAATCCCGTGTAACCACGGTTTGACAAAGCAGTTCAAATCTGCATAAAAGGATGTTGAAATGACACGGTTGTATCAGCAAATACGTTTTTATACCAGTTTTGCATTTGTTAACACTATGGGGTAGGTTTAGGGTTGGGTTTGGTGTAGGGCATATTTCCAACACGATAGAGCATTAACTTTTAGGGACAGACCCTGGATATTTGAATTCTGAACCGCCGCAGTACGTGCCTGAAGCAACATCATAAAAACACAGCAATAAGTACCTATATCAACATAATAAAAACGTGCCAGGGTTCACGTATTTAACCTGTATTTTAGCGCCACTCAGTGGACATTTCTCTTTGAAACTGCGGCGAAACGTGCAGTAAAGTACGTAAAACGGTGTCGCACAGAAAGTGCACAGAGGTACATATTTTTATGAGACCAGGTTGACCCTTTCAGCTGTGCTGCCATGGATGGAATGAAGAACAAGATGCAGGAAAAGAAAGTTCAACACTCTTCAGCATTAAAAAAAATCGATCACAAATGTTATGCTTATTTAAAGTCATTAGTATGATTAATTAGATCATCGAAGGTCAACAGCAAAGACATTGGTTAATAAAATGGGATTAAATATATACAGGATATTTGTATTATTTAACATGAGCAATTATTGCAGTCATCATCTGAGTTTTCATTCCACTGTTTTTATTCATTTTGAGGAATACGGAATCTGTTTTTGTGCAAGTGAGATGAGTAAATGCATGTTCACATTTATTCTATAACCCAACGCTTCTTCACTTATTTCTCTCAACACGGGAACAGGAGATATGTCAGTCAATAAACGGGAAAAAGCCGGTGTTACTTATTTGAAAAAGTTACTATTTTCTTGTAAATTAAAAAGTAATGCGTTACTTTACTAGTTACTTGAAAAAAGGTAATCGTATTATATAACTCGCATTAATCCCAACACTGCTGAAAAGTTTATAGAACACAATGTTATCAGAGGTTTCTGTGACTGTCCAAAGCATGTGATAATGAGGCATGCAATTGGTTGTTGTTTAAGGGTACCATTCTAACACCGCGTCATTTCAAACTGTACAAGTTTGACACTGCTATGTGTAACACTGCAAAAGCACTGCTAACCCTGGTTTCATGACCACAAGTAAAAATCAGAGCAAACTATAGATGTGTATAGATAGATTTGACATGTTGACATGTCTCATAACTTGGAAATGCCAATGTGTCTTCATTCACAATAAAAATCAAAATGTTTAAGCATACATTTTATGCTTTTTTAAAACAAGCCTTTTGAGCCTTATGCTTATATGTAAATAGTTGCATGTCACATGTTAGCTGTTTATGTAACCAGGCTCATAAATTAAATCAGTCTACAGAACACTGTAGAAAGGCTCTGGGGACTTCACTCTTAAGGTGACAAACTCTTTTTGATATCTTCTATCATTTTTGGTTATTATATCATTATTGTTAGCACATCTCAAAAAGCACCTATATGTATCATTAGCATTTCCTGGTTTAAATCAATATAAGTAAAACAGAAGGATTTTTGATCTTGAATGCCATGTTTAAACATCAACTTGAATATTTTTAGCTGATAATAATCTCTCATACTGTTCACTTACATACACAAACTCATAGGTGTGATTAAATGAGAGTGATTAGATTCATTCAAAATGGTCTTGTATGCCATTTAGTTTTATCTGTCTCCTTCATAGATTACAATTAGACAAATAGATATTAGCGAGGCACTGAACATGAACGTCTCCACTGAGAACTTCACCTCACCTGAGGTTCATCTGTCCACCAATCTCACAACATATGAAGATGTGTTACTGAATGGTTTCAGAGCTGGTTTGCTCTGTTTTAATGTTCTGTTTGGAGTTCCTACACACTCCTATGTTTTGTGGCTTATTGCTCGAGGAAGAAGAATTCCATCAGAATTCGTCAATGTTAATCTCACAGTTTGTGAAATAATGTACTCTCTGATTTTTTTATTTATATTTCACGAAGATTCCAAAGTCTAGACTTACTACAATGTTTTTTACAAGGACTTACCATCACTGGTCGTCCTCTGTTTCAGTGTCTGATCTGTGTTGAGTGTTACCTGGCAGTGATTCATCCTGTAACCTTTCTGAAGTACAAACCTCTCAGATATAGAGTGATCTGCTGCACTGCGGTCTGGATAATCGCTCTTGGATCATGTGTTATCTCCATGGTCACATTATTGTTATCTAACATGAAGGCATATACACGGTTAATTTCCATTCAATTCCTACCATTCCTCTCCATTCAGTTGTTTTGTCTTGTGGCTGTTCTCAGAGCTCTGAAGCAGTCAGGACCAGGAGAGAGAGAGGGAGAGCGAGAAAAGAGGAAAACCACATGAAGAGAAGAGTGTTTCATCTCATTCTAATAACTACTCTTACATTGTTTATCATGTTTGTACCTTTTATTTTCACAGGATTCCTCACAATTCTGAAACAGAAAGAACATGAAGTATCACTGATCTGTTTTTTTTATTCTTTGTTGTTTTATTCTGACTGGTTTTGTGCAACCTGTTCTTTATCTGCACCGGGCTGGCAAACTCTTCTGCCTCTATTCCCTCGTAAAGTGATGTTTTATAAAAAACAGTCACTAAATCAATTAATTTACTGTGTATTTGCATAGTCAGTCTGTCATTATAGCAAAATAAACCCACAAAAAGTGTTTAAAAAGTAGTTTGCAGAACTAGAACTCTTCTTTTTAGTTCAAGTTTTAATTTAATCAGTCTGTGTTTTGAAAGTCTTACTCTTTATTGATTTTGGTTTGCACGTGTTAGGTATATTTTAAAAGTATGGTTTGTGTCAAGTTTTTTTCTGGTTTATTGTTATTATTGTTTAAAACTCGTTTAAAAGTTATTACTATTGTACACTTTCAACAAACTGTATTATTTATATCTATGCAAATTATACTAAAATAGTTTCAAATTAAGTAGCTTTTTAATGTTGTTTATGAACGTTTTGAATTACTGCACTCGTGTTTTATAAATTAATTTAATAATCTTTTGTGTGCTTGTTATAGTTTAAGATAAATTACACAAGTCATGTTTGTTGTTTTGTATTGTTTGACTTTCAGCTAAGCTTATGCATTTTTTTTACATATATCCGAAAATAACCTCTCCATATTTTATTTATGTGGGCATGCATCATATCCCACAAGATAATTTGCATTAATGTAAATATGCTCTGCCCTTCGGAGTGAGGGTATAGTGATGGATTTTGAATGGAATTAATCTAATGCAGAATTGTAATGCAGAATGTAGAATTGTGTTGAATACTGAATGGCCTGCTTGAATGAACTAAATGAATCAGACGTCCCATTACCATGGCTGCTTCCATAACAGCATACTCTTCGAGTAGCTGCTTCTTTTGAATAAGTAGGCTACTTTGTGTCCGCTAAAAGTAAGCCTACGTTCTATGTGTAGTATGAATAACCCAGACGTAGTACTACATTCGCCATGTTGGCATTGTAACGTGACCTACCAGCGTAAGTTGCGTCGCTTTTCACTGCCATTTGCAAATCCTCTCCCGTGTGGCCTCCTGGGATAGTAAAGAGATCAAATGAGCAGTTCAGAATCATTTTGTGAATACGGTCATTCTCTTTTCATGACCATGACTGACATGTTCTTTTTTAAGACATCTCCCCAGTTTATTTTTTTTTCACTCTCACGTTCAATTGAAATAAAAATAAATGGCATGGAAAATATTTAAAGATTATCATTTGTTTAAAAGGGCATGTCACAGTCAGCTACTATTTGTTGAATTGTTACAACACATGCTAGAATTAATAGAGATCCATCTCTCACCTGCTGCCAACATTGAATATTAATGAGTGACAAGGTGATTACTGTATAACTAATTCAATTCAGTCTGATCATCACACATCATATAACTTAAAAAGATAGCCTACAAATGTTACACATATCTTAAATACAAAAGGAAATCTTAGTATTATATATTTCCACAATGTTTTCCTTTTAACTGATACAAATGTTTTCCAGGAGAGTTTTTTATTTGTCTTTTTGAGCAATATGTTGATAAATCGGAAAATATTTGCATGTCACATGTGAGGTGTTTGTGCAATCATGTTGTAATATGTAGTCATTCCACAAAACACATGTGCAGAGGTGGACGGCGTGACTTCAGGTACCAAAATCCTTTTGGTTTGACATTATCCACATTAAATATTTTAAAGTATCATTGTGGTTACATGTGTAAGAGTTTTGGGGTAGTCGATATTTGGCTTAGTTTAGATTAACTATTGGATAAAACGGATTTATTTCATCATTCAGACGTAACACATTGAAATGCATACAAAGGTGAAAATTTGTTAAAGGAAATAATATGATAGAAGTGTGTAATGAACTTGGACCGTAAACGTTTACACTTAATCTTATAATTAGACACATTTCTTGAATAAAATGTGCTTATTTTATAATCTTATACTTATTATATACACAAACTTTCTTGGGTGCGAGTGAAAGAGGGATTTGATTCATTCAATCACATCCTGTATTGTCTTGTATGACATTCATAATTCTCTCTGTCTTCTTTGTAGTTTACAATTGGAGTAATTCATATTAGAGAGGCACCGAGCATGAACGTCTCCACTGAGAACTTCACCTCACCTGAGGTTCATCCTTCCACCAATCTCACAACATATGAAGATTTGTTACTGAATGGTTTCAGGACTGGTTTGCTCTGTTTTAATCTACTGTTTGGAGTTCCTACATACTCCTATGTTTTGTGGCTTATTGCTCGAGGAAGAAGAATTCCATCAGAATTCCTCGGCTTCAATCTCACAGTTTGTGATTTAATTTACTCTCTGATTGTTTTATTTTATCCGTTAAAAATTTTCAAACATCTAGAGGAAGTACATCGGTTTTTACAAGGACTAGCAGTCACTGGTCGTCCTCTATTTCAGTGTCTGGTCTGTGTTGAGCGTTACCTGGCAGTGGTTCATCCTGTAACCTTTCTGAAGTACAAACCTCTCAGATATAGAATGATCTGCTGCACTGTGGTCTGGATAATCACTCTTGGATCTTGTTTGGGTGCCATGTTCATACAAATATTTTCTAATTTTGAGGCATATGTATGGTTCTTCTCGTTGCAGTTCCTTCTCTTCCTCTTCATCCAGTTGTTTTGTCTTGTGGCTGTTCTCAGAGCTCTGAAGCAGTCAGGACCAGGAGAGAGAGGGAGAGAGAAAGAGGAGGAAAACAACATGAAGAGCAGAGCGTTTTATCTCATTCTAATAAGTACTGTAACCTTGGTTGTCATGTTTGTACCTTTTACTGTCACAGGATTCCTCCGTGGTCTGCAACTGATAGAAGAAAGAGAAGTAAAACTGATCTGGGTTTTAAGTCTTTGTTGTTTTATTCTAGCTAGTTTTGTGCAACCGGTTCTTTATCTGCACCGGGCTGGGAAACTCTTCTGCCTCAGTTCTTCATAAACTGAATGAATATTAGTTTATACTGTAGATTGTTAGGTTTTGGTTTGCATGCATTATGTTTTAAAATTAAGGTTTGTGTAAGTTTTTCTGTATTGTTTATTATTTCAAATGTATAAACTTTCAAATAAGAAACTCCATATACAAACATACTGTGTTGCTTTGGAAGCAAATTATACAGAACATTATTAGGCTTTCTAGATGAATGTATTTATGTTTATTCATTTAGCAGCCACTTCAGTTTGGTATTTTATTAAAACTCTTTCTCAAATTGTCATTATCATTTGGTCATTTTTTCTACACCAAACTCAAACCATTGAAAATATTTATTTATATTAGTAAATACGTATTTGCAAACAAGAAGAACTCTTTCCACAAAAAAAAATGTTTTCCTTTTAAATGTTGAAAAGGTTTTTTCAAGAGTGTTATTTGTCTTTTTGAGCATTATGTTGATAAATCTATATATTTGCATGCCACATGAGGCGTTTATGTAATTATACTCTAATATCTTTAGTCATTCTACAGAACACACTGCACAGAGGTGGATGTCTGGCGTGACTTCACTCTTCAGGTAATAAACTCATTAAATTTAGATTAGTTTAGATCCATTAGCTATTGTATAAATGAATTAATTAATTAGAGTATTTAGATTTAACACAATATTGAAATGCCAAAAGGTTTTTTTATTACCTTTTATTTACTCTCAAACCTAATCTTGTGTATTATTGAATAAAATGTGCTGATATTATATTCCCAACTGTACAATTGTTATATAAAATGTAGATTGGTGTGATTGAATAAGTGATGATTCATTCAATCACACCCTGTATTGTCTTGTCCGACATTTATCTTTCTCTCGGTTTCTCCTTTGTAGATTACAACTGGATGAATATTTATATTAGAGAGGCACCGAGCATGAACGTCTCCACTGAGAACTTCACCTCACCTGAGGTTCATCCTTCCACCAATCTCACAACATATGAAGATTTGTTACTGAATGGTTTCAGAGCTGGTTTGCTCTGTTTTAATGTACTGTTTGGAGTTCCTACACACTCCTATGTTTTGTGGCTTATTGCGCGAAGAAGAAGAATTTCATCAGAAGACTTCAATGTTAATCTCACAGTTTGTGATTTACTTTACTCTCTGATTACTTTACTATATCTGTTTGACAATGTGACACATCTAGTGTTACTACAATGGTTTTTACAAGGACTAGGCATCACTGGTCGTCCACTGTTTCAGTGTCTGATGAGTATTAAGTGTTACTTGGCAGTGGTTCATCCTGTAACCTTTCTGAAGCACAAACCTCTCCGATATAGAGTGATCTGCTGTACTGTGGTCTGGATAATCGCTCTTGGATCCTGTTTGGGCATCATGAGCATACTAAGATCGTTGAATTTGAAGGCATATACAAGGTTCTTCTCACTGCAGTTCCTTCTCTTCCTCTCCATCCAGTTGTTTTGTCTTGTAGCTGTTCTCAGAGCTCTGAAGCAGTCAGGACCAGGAGAGGGAGGGAGAAAGAGAGAGGACGAAAACCACATAAAGAGAAGAGCGTTTCATCTCATTCTAATAACTGCTGTAACCTTCATTGCCATGTTTGCACCTTTCATTTTCACAGGACTCCTCACTGTTCTGGAACACAAAGAACAGAATGAGGTTTCACTTTTCTGGTTTCTTAGTCATTGTTGTTTTATTTTGGCTGGTTTTGTGCAACCTGTTCTTTATCTGCACCAGGCTGGGAAACTATTCTGCCTCTGTTCTTCATAGAGTGTAAATTAAAGCATATAAAGCATCAAAACATTCACTTTGTCTTGTATGAAAACATATACAAGCAAACCGTAGTGTTGTCTATGAAGTTTTTTTCCTTTATCTGTGTAGAACTGCAAAGAATGTTGATTGGTTTTAACTCTATGCTCATAATTCTTACAATACAATATCTGATCACAGTGTCATACGTCACACATTAAGAAAG
Organism: Aspiorhynchus laticeps; assembly: GCA_023376895.1. Lineage (NCBI taxonomy): Eukaryota > Metazoa > Chordata > Actinopteri > Cypriniformes > Cyprinidae > Aspiorhynchus > Aspiorhynchus laticeps. Next base: position 30,685,554 of record CM041811.1, read on the forward strand.
AAAACTGAAAAAAATGGTTTGTTTGTTTGTTTTTGTTTTTTTGTATATTTTTCACTCTTAAAATATTCAGATCATCAAACAAATTGTAATATTACACAAAGATAATGCAAGTAAATACAAAATGCAATTTTTAAATGATTTTTTTCATTTATTAAGGGAAAAAAGCTGTCCAAACCTATCTGTGTCAAGGTTGGGGATGAGGGATGAAGCGAGGACTCAGTTGTGCAGAGTGATGGGCTTTTATTAATCAAAAAATAAAACAAAACAAACAACCAAGACTACCCCGAGGGGGAATAAAAGACGGGCAAGGGCAAGGGCAAGGGCAAGGGCAAGGGCAAGGGCAAGGGCAAGGGCAAGGCAGGAACAGGATACAAAGGTACAACGACAAACTGGCACAGGAATGCAAATACAAGGAGAATAAATAGGGAGCAAATGAGGAGGGTAACGAGAGAAACACAGGTGGGGAAAATTAACCAATAATCAGGTAACAAGATGGGTGGGGTCAAAACAATAGACATGAGAGCACATGGCACACAGAAAACAAAGACAAAAGCCATGTGCTCATACAAAACAAAAACACAAGCACATGGCCAGCAAAACAAATCACCAGCCATGTGCAAAACAGGACACGAACACCCAGCTAATGAGAATACTCATAAGACGCGTGTTCACACAAGACATGACAACATAAAAGCAAGCAGCCAATGAAAAACACAATCTGTGTGCCACACAGCAAAAGACATAACATGAATGGCACGCAGCCGATAAAAACAAGAACTGCGTGCAACAACACAAGATGACAAGAAAAGCACGCGGCCAAACACGAACCGCGTGCTGCTCAAAACACAACACACATGGACAGAAGAGTGCACAGCCGAGTGAACTCGAGACCGCACGCTCATACAACAAGACTGAACATGGAGCGTGAGTGTCCAAACCCGACGTGAAACTGAAACTCAAGACATGAGTGCTGGGATCTGAACACCACGCTCCAAAATGAAGCAAGGCACGCAGACGAGAGAGCGCACATGAAAACAGGACATGACAGGAGTGTCAGGGCTCTGTCACAAAACCATGAATAACACTAGACCGAAGTGACAGAACCCTGACAACCTGGCTCTACATGAAAAAATTAACTGCCTTTTAAATCATGTAAGAACTGTGATTAACACATTATTTCAGAAAGCTGAGTTAAATTTCACTAGCCCCTCCCAGGCCTGATTACTGCCAGACCTGTTGAATCAAGAAATCACTTAAATAGAACCTGTCTGAAAAAGTGAAGCCTGCTTAAAGAGCAACACATCATGCCACAATCTAAAGAAATTCAAGAACAGATGAGAAACAAAATCAGTCTGGAAAGAGCTATAAAGCCATTTCTAAGGCTTTGGGACTCCAGCGAACCACGGTCAGAGCCATTATCCACAAATGGAGAAAACTTGGAACAGTGGTGAACCTTCCCAGGAGTGGCCGGCCTATCAAAATTACTCCAAAAGCACAATGACAACTCATCCAGGAGGTCATAAAAGAACCCAGAACAACATCTATAGAACTGCAGGTCTCACTTACCTCAATTAAGGTCAGTGTTCATGATTCAACAATAAGAAAGAGACTGGGCAAAAACGGCATCCATGGGAGACTTCCAATGCAAAAGCCACTGCTGACCAAAAAGTACACAAAGGCTCGTCTCATATTTGCCAAAAAAAATATTTTTATGACTTTTGGGCAAATATTCTTGGACTGATGAGACAAAAATTTTACTTTTTGGAAGGTGTGTGTCCCGTTACATCTGGCATAAAACCAACACAGCATTTCATAAGAAGAACATCATACCAAATACCATGGTAGTGTGATGGTCTGGGGCTGCTTTGCAGCTTCAGGACCTGGATGACTTACCATAATTGATGGAACCATGAATCCTGAAGGAGAATGTCCAGCCGTCAATTTGTTACCTCAAGCTCAAGCGCAGTTGGGTTATGCAGCAGCACAATTATCCCAAACACACCATCAAGTCCACGTCTGAATGGCTCAAGAAAAACAAAATTAAGGTTTTGGAGTGGCCAAGTCAAAGTCCATAGTTAAATCCGATTGAGATGATGTGGCATGACTTTAAACAGTCCTTTCATGCTCGAAAACCCTCCAATGTCAAAGTCAAAGTCAGCTTTATTGTCAATTCTGCCACATATAAAAAAAAAAAAACATGAAATAAAAAAAATTTAAAATAATAATAATATAAAAAATGGATAAAGTGGCATAAGGCACATGGTAGATAGTGCAAACCAGTGAGATAGACAAACAAACAAACAGTGCAGAATATAAATGGTGTAGTGCAAAGAGCTTATCAAGACTATTCTATTTAAAGTGACAAAGAACAGTCTTTTTTATTCAGACTGTCAGAAGAGGTAGTTGAATGAGGTCAGTCCACTGCTGTACAAAGTGACCGGTGCTTGTCACAGTGTGTGAGTATGTGAGTGTGAGTGTGAGTGTGAGTGTGAGTGTGAGTGTGTGTGTGTGTGTGTGTGTGGGTGGGTGGTGGTGGTGGTGGTGGGGGGGAGGGTCAGAGTTCAGTTGTGCGTGGGGTAAGAGACGGGAGGGGAGGGGGGGTAAGAGACGGGAGGGGAGGGGGGGCAAGGACGGGAGGGAGTTCAGCTTCCTGACAGCCTGGTGGATGAAGCTGTCTTTCAGTCTGTTGGTTCTGGCTTGGAGACTCCGCAGTCTCCTCCCTGATGGTAGCAGACTGAAGAAGTTGTGTGTCAGGTGGGTGGGATCACCTGCAATGCAGAGGGCTTTGCGGGTGAGACGGGTGTTGTAGATGTCCTGGAGGGAGGGGAGAGAGACACCAACGATCTTCTCAGCTGCTCTCACTATCCGTTGAAGGGACTTGCGGCAGGATGCGTTGCAGGCGCCGTACCACACAGTGATGCAGCTAGTCAGAATGCTCTCGATGGTGCCTCGGTAGAAGGTGCACATGATGGGGGCCGGGGCTCGGAGGAAGTAGAGACGCTGTTGTGCTTTCTTGGCTAGTGCTGCAGTGTTGTGATGTTGCAATGTGGCTGAATTAAAACAATTCTGCAAAGAAGAGTAGACCAAATTCCTCCACAGCGATGTGAAAGACTCATTGCCAGTTATCGCAAACACTTGATTGCAGTTGTTGCTGAAAAGGGTGGCACAACCAGTTATTAGATTTAGGGGGCAATTACATTTTCACGTAGTGCCAGGCAGGTTTGGACAGCTTTTTTGCCCTTAATAAATTAAATCGTTATTTCAAAACTGCATTTTGTATTTACTTGGGTTATCTTTGTGTAATATTACAATTTGTTTGATGATTTGAATCATTCAAGTGTGACAAATATGCAAAAAGTGAATAAAATAAATAAAAATAAACAAAAGTTTTTCACACCACTGTATGTCTGTTCGGTAGACTGATTTTAAAACTGTCACAATAACCTGTGCATAGAGTTTCAAATAAAACACCAGATAAGTACAGTAGTATGTCATTATACAGGTGCATCTCAATAAATTAGAATGTCGTGAAAAAGTCAAAAATCAGTATCTCAAAATATTAGAATATTTACATTTGAGTTTCAATAAATGACCATCCATACAGTATAAATACTGGGTATCTCTTGTTCTTTGAAACCACAATAATGGGGAAGACTGCTGACTTGGAAATGATCCAGAAGACGAACATTGACACCCTCAATAAAGAGGGTAAGTCACAGAAGGTCATTACTGAAAGGTGTGGCTGTTTACAGAGTGCTGTATCAAAGCATATTAAATGCAAAATTGACTGGAAGGAAGAATTGGGGTGGGAAAATGTGCACAAGCAACAGGGATGACCGCAAGCTTGAGAATACAGTCAAGCAAAGCTGATTCAAACACTTGGGAGAGCTTCACAAGGAGTGGACTGAAGCTGGAGTCAGTGCATCAAGAGTCACCACACTCAGACGTCTTCAGGAAAAGGGCTACCAAGCCACTTCTGACCCAGAGACAACGTCAGAAGCATCTTACCTGGGCTTTGGAGAAAAAGAACTGGACTGTTGCGCAGTGGTCCAAAGTCCTCTTTTCAGATGAAAGTAAATTTTGCATTTCATTTGGAAATCAAGGTCCCAGAGTCTGGAGGAAGAGTGGAGAGGCACAGAATCCATGTTGCTTGAAGTCCAGTGTGAAGTTTCCACAGTCAGTGATGATTTGGGCTGCCATGTCATCTGCTGGTGTTGGTCCACTGTGTTTTCTGAAGTCCACAGTCAATGCAGCCATCTACCAGGAAATTTTAGAGCACTTCATGCTTCCTTCTGCTGAAAAGCTTCATGGAGATGCTGATTTCATTTTTCTGCCCACACTGCCAAAGGTACCAAAAGCTGGTTAAATGACCATGATGTTACTGTGCTTGATTGGCCAGCAAACTCGCCTGACCTGAACCCCATAGAGAATCTATGGGGTATTGTCAAGAGAAAGATGAGAGACACCAGACCCAACAATGCAGATGAGCTGAAGGCCACTGTCAAAGAAACCTGGGCTTCCATACCACCTCAGCAGTGCCACAAACTGATCACCTCCATGCCACGCCGAATTGAGGCAGTAATTAAAGCAAAATGAGCCCCTACCAAGTATTGAGTACATATACAGTAAATGAGCATACTTTCCATAAGGATTCACTAAAAACAATTCACTAAAAAAATTTATTGGTCTTATGAAGTATTCTAATTTGTTGAGAAGTGAATTTGTGGGTTTTTGTTAAATGTGAGCCTAAATCATCACAATTAAAAGAACCAAAGACTTAAACTGCTTCAGTCTTTTGGAAGCATGGAATTTATTTAATACACAAGTTTCACAATTTGAGTTGAATTACTGAAATAAATGAACTTTTCCACGACATTCTAATTTATTGAGATGCACCTGTATATACTGTATATATAGCTTCTTATAAGTCATGAATCTGGTCTATGAACTTCCGTTAACTCACCACCAGAGGTCACTCGCTCACCACATGAACTCTTGCACTACACTACTGTCACACAGCACATTGGACTGCATTTCCCATCATCCATTGCACTGACGACACACAGCTGTCACCAATCTCACATTGCTCTGATTACACAGCTGATCACACAATCACACAGGCTTTATAAGCCTTGGACTTCCTCTCTGTCATTGCCGAGTATTGTTTAGTGTATATCCTAGCGATAGCTACTCTACGGAGCACACTCAGTAGTTAGTTTTTCCTTGCTAGTTTTCTCGTGTTTGATACCTGCCCGTGTTTCCTGGATTAACCCTTTGCCTTGCCGTTCGGACTTTGTTTGCACCTTGTTTGGATAATTGCTGTGTACCTGGATTATCTCTCTTTGCCTTGCCCCTGTTGGATATTGTTCGCCGATCGAAGACTCATGCTTGCCCTAGGACTACTCTTTGTCTTCCCATATACTGTATATTCCTGTTTGACCCATGCTTGTTTCCGACCACTCCTTTTTAATGAAGCCTTGCAAATGGATCCACATGACTCACGTGTCGTTACATTATATTAACTTAAACATTTTTTATTTGTCTAAATCCAGTTTAGCAGTATCCACATTTATTTCTAAAAAGGTCACTGATACACAAGATATTTCATACATATTAATTATTAGCTTCTTTTTTTAATACTTAAAAACAAACATACCTGTACCTGGTTTTTGTGAACTTAGCTTTGTATTGCTTGACATTCAACTCTGCTTAGAGATTTTTTTTTTCATGTCAGAGAAGAAGCTTCCCTGATTTCATTGCATCAAGTGAGCATCATATCCCACAAAATGATTTGCATTAATGTGAATATGCATCAGAAATTTTCAAATGTGAATGTTCCACATTTATGTAAACTCTATTCTCTGTTCTATTCAAATGTTTTATCTATTTGTTTTTTATGTAATAATATGTAGCATTATATCCTCGTGACAGCATGTATAAATAACCAAGTCAGTTTAGAGATGTATGGTGATCCAGAGAGACGGCATTCACTCTTCAGGTGACAAACAATGTATTATTTATTAGCTTTTTCTTCATCTTAATAATATATTATAATATATCTTCGGTTATTAGTCAGATTATGAGAATTATGAACAAGTTTAGATAAGCTTTTATGTAAAGTGGTGTTGAGATTTATTTGTTTTATAGAAAAGAGTTTCTATAACATTACAGAACATTTCACATTCACATTTTTATTATTTTAAATGTTAGTAAATTGGAGAGTCAACTTTATAATTGTTAATTGAGAATTAATCAGTATTTTCATATAATATTTTTGAAGGTATAAATAAAACAAAGATTTTTGGAATACGTTTTAAAAGAAACCCCTATCAGTCTTTCTACTTTGTAATTTAACAATTAATTTGTTATTTAGTTCGTTACTTGCTGATTTGTTGTAATTATTTGTTTAACTGACTAGCAATTTCAGGGTGAAAATTGTTTCAAAATGAATCCTACAACAATTTTAAAGGTACACATTACAGTATTGAAGACACCATCTTTAAATATACTGTAATGTGAGATATGTGTGTGAACAGTATAGCTTGTTTCTTTTGTTGACTGGCTGTGGTTTGATTGACATTTTGATAATTTCTCACAGTCATCCGTGGCTCTGAACAGATGAACGACTCCAGTGGGAACTTCACCTCACCTGAGGTTCAATCTTACAGCAACATCACAACACACACGTCTTCATCGACAGATGGCCTTCGAATTGTTGTGCTGTGCTTTAATCTATTGTCTGGTGTTCCTACATACTCCTATGTCATGTGGCTTATTATCAGAGGAACAAATGGAATTGCATCAGAATTCTTCAACTTCAATCTCAATGTTTGCGAGATATTTTTCTCTCTGTCTTCTTTGACCTTTCTGCTGTCACGAATATTTCCAATTTTTATGATATTACAGAGACTTTCACTCGGACTCGCCATCACCATTCGTCCTCTGTTTCAGTGTCTGATCTGTGTTGAGCGTTACCTGGCTGTGATTCATCCTGTAACCTTTCTGAAGTACAAGCCAATCAGATATAAAATGGTCTCTTCTGCTGTTGTCTGGCTGTTAGGTGTTGGCTCCTGTTTGTTCTCTCTGTTTATCCTTCTCTCAAACAACATTATTGCATTTACATGGTTTGTCCTTCTGCAGTTCTTTCTCTTCCTCTTCATCCAGTTGTTCTGCTGTTTAGCTGTTCTCAGAGGTCTGAAGCGGTCTGGACCAGGAGAGAGAAAGAGAGAGGAGGAAAATGACATGAAGAGAAAAGCATTTTATCTCATTTTGATAACTACTGTGACAATGGTAATCATATATGCACCCTTTATTATCTCATCATTCTGTATTCTGATACAACTAAATTATTCAATTTTGCCTATTAGTTTAGCTTTTTTTATTCTGGGTGGTTTTGTGCAGCCTGTTCTGTATCTGCATCGTTCTGGGAAATGCTCCTGCCTCTGTTCATCATAAAACATACAATAGTTTTACAAAAATGTAACTTATGCATTTGTTGTATTTGTTAGCTTTTATTTCTGGATCTTCTGGACTTCTGGTCTTTAACTCCAGATAGTTTGTTATTACATTAGAACAAACTCCATACATTTTAATAATATTGAATTGATGAATTTAAATGGCAAGTGGCACTGGTGTACTACAGCAAGGTTGACTGCTGATTGTCAAGCTCCAATAAAGCAGCATAAATTTGAATACAGCAGCATTTGTAGTGGTTGTCTGTCTTGTGTTTGAGTGTTTAAAGTCCCCTTGAAATCAGTAATTTTATCCCTTAAAACTTATCTTTGTTACTCAAAATGACATGTATTTCCCATGAAAATAATTTGTATTAAAATGGCTTGAATGTAACTCTACATGTTTACCTCATTTAGTATACACGTATAGTAGTTTAGTAGTATATCTATTCTCCGCTCCACTTAATCACACCAGCTCGGACCTGCTCCACTTTCACTCAGTTAACTGAAGTAGTAAACAACATGTTCTAACTCCCAACTCGTCACATATTGATGCTTGGTCAGGACCCCTTGGTGTCGCTTTTTGATGCTCAAGGTACCCCTTTAGCATCATTTTTCAACGCACAGGGGTATCATTTTAGAGTCACTTTTAGATGTGCAGCGTCCTCCATTGTGTTCAGTTGTTTGTCTTAATTTAATGGTTTGCATGCATTTGTAAGAAAAATTGAAATTATTTTATATAAATTTATACTTTCATTGGAGCATCTACACTCTTAAAAATAAAGGTGCTTCAAAAGGTTCTTCAAGCGATGCCATAGAAGAACCATTTTTGGTTCCATAAAGAACCATTCAGTCAAAGGTTCTTTAAAGAACCGTCTCTTGCTTACATTTTTATAATCTGAAGAACCTTTTTTCACCACAAAGAACCTTTTGTGAAACAGAATGGTTCTTCAGATGTTAAAGGTTCTTTATGGAAACATTTAGAAAAAAAGGTTATTCTATGGCATCGTGAAGCACCTTTATGTTTAAGAATGTAACCCCACCCCTACCCTAAACCTACCCACTTCTGAACAATAGAAAACACGTAACAGGCCACGTAAGTACAGTCACAGGTATTTATTGCAAAAACTGACCAGAAAAAGCAGTATAAAAGCATTACAAACAAGTTGTGTTGCATTCCATGTCTTCTGAAGACATACGATATCTTTATGTGAAGAAGGAGAGAGTAAAACATAAGGTTTTAATCGCTGAAAATGATCCCGCTCCGTTAACGCGCTCACTTCCCATTTAATAGGTCACGAGACACACAAGAACCAATAGCATTTCACAACCAAGGCTGACTTAAGGCTTCTTCTGGCAGCATTTTTTGTTATCAACAGTTTTTTATTTTATGTTTTCACAAATAACACAACATAACATCCAAAATATTACAAAACAAAACAACAGACACATACTCAACATCTCAAGGTCCAATCAAAAGGGAGGGAGAGAGGTAAGGACAATAAAAACACAAAAGTCACTCCTTTATACAATCACGTATATCCATCAAAAAACACTGCCAAGCATCAATGGTCGAAGGCCTGGCCCCACCAACTTGCGCCGTTGTACATTCACACGTCACTATTTGCAGGAGGCTATGGATCCAATATGTTGTTTCTACACATGTGTGGTGTAAACCAGTTCTGGATTATTGTCTTCTTCGCAGCTGTAAAACCAGCAAACAACATTCTCTTTTGCATTGAACTAATACAGAGACCAGAATCATCATTAAGAAGACACAAACTTGGGTTAACAGACCAATCAATTCGCAGTAATGATGACAAAACCAGGTTTACATGTGTCCATAGACTGATGACGACAGGACATTCCCAAAACATATGCAGAAAAGTGCCTGATGATGTAGTGTTACATATATGGCAGTTCAAATTTGAATGTAGTTTCATTTTAAATCTTTTGTAAGGAGTTATGTATGCTCTATGAATGACTTTGAAGTGAATAAGACGATGAGCCAGATTTTTAGATGTTAAACTGAGATTAGACCATACTCTCTCCCAGTCGACAGATAAATTAAGGTCAGATAATTCCCTATTCCAAATAGTTTTAATAGAAAGAGGTTTTGTAATGCAATCAATAATTTTATTATATATTAAGGAAACAGATGGCCGACCAGCAGATGGTGCAATCCAGTCCTGCATAGGATGAGAGGAAATAGAAGATGCCCACGGAACGCCATACGCTTTGAGAGCAGAACGTAATTGAAGAAAGACAAAATATGCGGATGCTGGTAGACAAAATTTGGTTCTTAATGTCTGAAATGAACAGAGGCCCTGGTTATCATATATATCACCGCACGTGTTTACACCTAAAGAAGACCAAGAGGGTTGGACAAATGGACGATTTACACATACAAAATTAAAATTGTGCCATAAAGGAGTACTGTTACAAAATTTGAAGGGTCCACCTATCCGACGTTCAACCGTTTTCCAGATTTTAATAGAGTTAGCCACAACGGGACCAAATTTATAATTATCCCCTTTTTTTCCTGTGCCAGTAAATAAAATATCTTGAAGTCTATTTGGTTTAACCTTGTCAGCTTCAATCACTCTCCATGAAACTGTAGATTGAGGATCAACCCAATTATGAAGAGCCTTAAGCTGGAACGACCAATAATATATTTTAAAAATTTGGTACAGCCAGTCCTCATGCGCTATTAGGATGTTGTAATGTGGTAAGTTTAATTCTGGGACATTTATCATTCCAGATAAACTTAGAAATTATGGAGTTGATCTCCTTAAAGTAACCTGAAGGGGGAGAAAGTGGTAGCATAGAGGAAAAAAAATTAAATCGAGGTAACAAATTCATCTTAACAGTGGAGACTCTTCCTTGGAGAGAGACTTTAAGATTCTTCCATCTTTGAATGTCATTTTTGACCTTAACTAAAATGTTATTAAAATTGTCTCTGGCAATCTTATGAATGTTTTTATATATGGTAATGCCCAAATAGATGAAGTATTCCTTAATAGGGTTAAATGAGGGAATAGAAGAATTAACCTTAACATTGTTAATTGGCATTAAAGCAGATTTGCTCCAATTTATTTTATATCCTGATAGGCTACTAAAATTTTCAAATTCCTTAATTATACTAGAGACTGAAACATCAAAGTGGTCTAAATATAGAATAATATCATCTGCGTATAATGAAATACTATGATTATGATCATGAATCTTAATCGATACTTCAGATTTCCTGATGGCTTGCGCTAAGGGTTCAAGAGATAGACAAAACAATAAGGGGGAAAGCGGACACCCCTGCCTCGTTCCCCGCTGTAAAGGGAATGAGGGGGAAATAATATTACCAGTTATGACTCATGCTGCGGGTGAGTGGTATAATGTCGTAATCATAGAAATTAAGTGTTCACCGAAGCCAAAACATTGCAGAACTTCCCACATATAATTCCACTCTAGCCTGTCAAAGACTTTTTCTGCGTCAAGTGAAAAGACCGCACAAGGGGTTGGGTGGGAGTCCGCAAAGTCAAGAATATGAAGGAGTCGACGCATATTGTCAGATGCATTGCGCCCCTTGATGAAACCGGTTTGGTCCTCCTTGATCAGACTATGAATTACCTTCTCCATACGAGAAGCAAAAACTTTAGCATAGATTTTTAGATCACATGGGATAAGCGAAATCGGTCTGTAGCTGGAACAATCTGGATTTCAGTAATGAAATCAGTGAAGTTTTTTGATCTCTATGAAATACCCCATGTTCAATTGAAAAATTAAATGAGTTAAGCATAGGTATCCCTACCAAATCCCAAATTTCTAAATATAATTCAGGGGGAGACCATCTAGACCCAGTGATTTGCCATTTTGAAGGCTTTTTAGAGAGACGTGGAGTTCCTCCAAACTTAATGGGGCCTCCAAAGATTCTTTATCTATCTGTGAGATCCGAGGCAGTTCCAATTTATCTAAATACTGCTTACAAATTGGTTCATCAAAATCTGTTTCAGCTTTATACAGATTTGTGTAAAAACCTTTAAATGTCATTAAATGCCACAGGATTCGTGGTGACCTGATCATCCGATGATTTTATTGCGCTAATATATGCCTTAGACTCGCATTCTTTCAACCTAAGGGCCAATAATGACTATGTCTCTCTGATTCGAAATAATATTTTTGCCTAGTCCTATGTAAAATAAATTCTGCCTTTGAGTGTGAAAGTAAATCATATTCTTCTTTTAAAGAGGACAGCTGTGTAGCCTGTTGCTCAGTAAAATTTTGTTTTTGTAGGTTTTGTAATGTTTGGATTTTATTTTCTAATTGTGTAAATTGGTGAGTTTTCTCTTTGGCAAGAGTAGAAGAGAAAGATATACAGAAACCTCATATAGCACACTTAGTTGTTTCCCACAGTATTTGAGGATCCACATCAGAGGGCATATTAATTTCAAGAAATTCCTTAATATATTCTTTTAGAGAAGTAATGAAAGTCTGATTACTTAATAATGATATGTTAAAGCGCCATCTAGGGGACTTGGCTTTAACATCGGAAAGAGGAACACTGCACAACACAGCAGAATGATCAGATAATAAAATTGGTAATATAGAGATGGAGGAATTAGACTAAATTAAAGATGGGCTGGGAAATATGTAGTCTATCCTAGAGAAAGTCTTGTGTCTATTAGAAAAAAAAAGTGAAGTCCTTAGCTTTAGTATTCTGAATTCTCCAAAGATCGATTAAGTTAAGCTCAGTGATAAATTTATTCAGTAATTTAAAGGATGGATTGGCTGTTGTATCAGATTGAGATTTATCTAAACCAGGATTTATGACAGCATTAAAATCACCACCCACCACTAGAGGGCAATCAATCTCCTCAAGTAGAGTTTTGGAAATCTGTGTAAGGAATGCACTGTCTGTCTCATTCGGATCATAAATAGAGACCAATGCTAACCTATCATTATATATCTTGCATCGGATAAAAACAAATCTACCCTTCTCATCACTATCAAGGTGTTCAGTCGCTAAATTTAACTTCCAGTTAACAAGGATAAGCACCCCCTTAGTTTTATTTTTAGCGCAGGAAAAAGCTATTAATTTGTAATACTTATTCTGGAAACGTGCCACGTCAGATTGTTTTAAATGTGTCTCTTGAATTAGGGCAAAGGAAATAGATTTACGGTGTAAATATTCTAACACACGGGTTTGTTTAACAGCAGAATTTAAACCATTCACATTCAGTGATAAAATATTTAGAGTATGCATTGAATATTCATAATCCCAAGATTGTATTCAGTAAATAAAAAAAACAGAAGCACTTTCATTCTGTAAATAACATGTAAACACTGATGTGCATTTTAGATACCAAACCTCCTAGATGAAAAATCCCTTTAGATATAACGTAAAATAAATAGAAGTATAAATGTCTGTTGTAACAATCAAAAACAACATAAAAATATGAACAACTGACAACCATAAACAAGGAACAACTCAGACCGCACATTACCGAGAACATAGGTCTGACTGAGCAACAAAAAATAGTGACGGTTCGTGACCGATCCACTCCAACGCAAGACATGTCTCCCGAAAGGCTCACACAGCCAAAAAAATATTTTTTTAATTAAACCTACTCCCCATTAGTCCCCTCCAAAAAAGAAAAAAGGAGTGACAGTCTTACCAGCAAAGCGATCGTTGTACCGGATATATAAGGACAATATCCCAGTAGAAGAGAGGAGAGAAGAAAAAGCAAAAAATAGGTTTAGCAAGCGTCCATGTTCATCCTGCCATCATCCCCTCCTGGGCAGCTAGGACCATGTCCATCCCGGCCATCAAGCCCCTCCCGCCGGGCTGGAGAAACAGTGGCCGCTTCTCCCCCGTCGTCGTCCCGCAGAGCTGCGGCATACGTTCTCCGCTGAGACAGGGAGCTGACAAAATCCCCCACTTTCTGAAGTGAATCGAAGCTCCTCTGCTCACCCTTGTGCCGTAGTTTAATTACCACCGGATAGATGAGGAAGGCTGGAGACCAAGCACTGTCATCTTCTTCAAAACCAGACCAAATGCCTTTCTCTTGATCGCTGTAGCTGGACTAAAGTCGGGAAAAAAATAGCAGTGTGACATTGTTCTGTGCGCATTTCACCGGATAAGCCTGCCGGGCACCCTTCAGGATTTCCGATCTGTCATGCCATCTTAGTACATGGAAGATGAGAGTGCGCGGCCGATCGGAGCCCCTCCCTCCGTCATACACGTGGTGCGCACAGTCAATCTCAATGTCATGGCCCCTCAAGGAAGGAATCCACTTAGAAAGATTAACTCTGAGGAAACCAGCTGCCAGACGCCAAGGGTTTCTTATTTAAAGCAATGGAGGACCCTGCTCGAAAAATTACACTAAAAGGGTAACCTGTGCATCAAAAAGTGACGCCAAAGGATCCTGACCAAGCGTCAATATCTGACAAGTTGGGAATGAGAACGTGTTGCAGTAAATGCTACAAAATGGCAAGTGGCAATACTGGATAAACGGTTATAGGAGAGTGAATCCCTGAGTACATTTATTCAAATTCTAAATGGGTTATAGCCAAGAAAGTGCGCAAAGAACGCACTCCATTACTTAATTATTAAAGTCTGTCGCTCATCGTAGTTGTTATGGGTTTGACGAGACGTGAGACAGGTGGATCCATTCGCAAGGCTTTATTATTAAACATGGTCACACAGGCAGGGTCAGACAGGAGCAAACAGGTACGATAAAGACAGGGCAGAGAATAATCCGTGGGCAAGCGTGGGTCAGCGATCGGCGAACAGTATCCAGAGGGCTAGGCAGAGAGAAGAAACCAGGAACACGGGCAGGAATCAGGAAACAGGAAATCAAACTCGGGAAACTAGGAAACTGGGAAAACGCTTGGTAAGTAGACTGGCTAACAATACTCGGCAGCGTGTGAATGAATGTCCATGGTATTTATAGTGCTTGTGTGTGCGTGTGATTGGGTGATGGTGATTGCGTGATTGTTTGCAGGTGCGTGCGGGATAAATGGTGAACAGCTGTGTGGGTGCAGTGGATGCTGGGAAATGTAGTCCTTAGTGTGATCTGTGACGGTGTGAAAGTCCAAGTGGTGGGTGAGTGACCTCTAGAGGTGAGTGGCTGGAAGTTCGTGGTCTGGATTCGTGACATAGCCCCCCCCCAAAGAGCGGCTTCCAGACGCTCCTATGATCCAGGGTGGAGCGACGGAGCTGGAGCCCGCCAGGGCGGAGCGGACGGAGCTGGAGCCCACCAGGGCGGGGCGGACGGACCTGGAGCCCGCCGGGGCGGAGCGGACGGAGCTGGGGGCCCCCAGGGCGGAGCGGGCAGGACTGGAGCCCCCCAGGGCGGGGCGGACAGACCCGGAACCCACCAGGGCGGAACAGACGGGACCAGAACCCACCAGAGCGGAGCAGATGGACCCGGAACCCACCAGGGCGGAACAGATGGGACCAGAGACCACCACAGGGAAGCAGACTGGGCAGGTAGCCCTGACAGCACCTGGAAGTAGAGAAGCACAAGGACAAACAACACAGGGAGAGCAGAAACAGACAACATTGGGAGAACAGAGACAGACAAGACAGGGAGAGCCTTCCTAGTCTCAGGAGCCGTGGCAGAGCAGATCTGGGAATCACAGGCGGCCTCCTTGGCCGGGACAGGACAGGGCGAGAGTTCATAGACGGCCTCCTTGGCCGGGACAGGACAGGGCGAGAGTTCACAGGCGGCCTTCTCAGCCGTGACAGAACAGGGCGTGAGCTTATAGACGGCCTCCATGGCCGGGGCAGGACAGGGCAAGAGCTCATAGACGGCCTCCTTGGCCGGGACAGGACAGGGCAAGAGTTCATAGACGGCCTCCTTGGCCGGGACAGGACAGGGCGAGAGTTCACAGACGGCCTCCTTGGCCGGGACAGGACAGGGCGAGAGTTCATAGACGGCCTCCTTGGCCGGGACAGGACAGGGCGAGAGTTCACAGGCGGCCCTCTCAGCCGTGACAGAACAGGGCGTGAGCTTATAGACGGCCTCCATGGCCGGGGCAGGACAGGGCAAGAGTTCATAGACGGCCTCCTTAGCCGTGACAGGACAGAGTGAGAGTACATTGGAGGATACCACCGACACCTCTGGAGGTTCTGCAGCTAATGCCGCCACCTCTGGAGGTTCTACGGTGGTAACCTGACCGAGTGAGAGTACGTTGCTGGGCGCCACCACCTTGCAAGGAGTTGAAACGAGCACCACTGTTTCAGAGGGTGCTGCAGCAGGTGCTGTCACCTCTGGAGACATTACAGTGGGCGTTGCTACCTCAGGCAGTCCAATAGTGGTGTACGCAGCCCAAATGCAACATAGAGCGACCCCTATCATGGGAAGCGCTTCCGACAGGGAAATCAGTTCAGGAGTAGGAGGGCCAAGGTGAGTGGATTTGGGGATACCAGCAGCGCGTGCAGACACCAGCGGTGCATCTCTCACGCTGGATATCAACCGGGGAACTTGAAGGACTGACCTTGAGTCTCTGGGTGGGATAGGTTCTGGCTGAGGAGCTGAGACGTGGAGAGGCTCTGGCTGAGGAGCGGAGACGTGACGTGACTCTGGCTGGTCAGCTGTGACGTGACGTGACTCTGGCTGGTCAGCTGTGACGTGACTCTGGCTGGTCAGCTGTGACGTGACGTGACTCTGGCTGGTCAGCTGTGACGTGACGTGACTCTGGCTGGTCAGCTGTGACGTGACGTGACTCTGGCTGGTCAGCTGTGACGTGACGTGACTCTGGCTGGTCAGCTGTGACGTGGCGTGACTCTGGCTGGGGAGCTGAGGCATGGCGTGACTCTGGCTGGGGAGCTGAGGCATGGCGTGACTCTGGCTGGAGAGCTGAGGCATGGCGTGACTCTGGCTGGAGAGCTGAGGCAGGGCGTGACTCTGGCTGGAGAGCTGAGGCAGGGCGTGACTCTGGCTGGAGAGCTGAGGCAGGGCGTGACT